>JAJLRX010000008.1:0-45661 GCA_030567275.1 Hanseniaspora lachancei | reverse complement strand
ACTAAAAAACATGCATCCAACAAAATGTTTATGATGGCATATGCCATTGCATTTGCCTCAGTAAGTCTTACAACATTGGTGCCTTGTGATAAAGGTCCTATGGGCAGATACAGCGGAATCAATAACGAAGGTCCAGAAGAAGAACTTAAAGAAATTAGCTCTAAAAAGTAATTACATGTTCAATTGGCAGGTTTATCCACACACACTCAAAAATGTAAAACGACACCTGATAGTGATATTCAGAAAAGAAAAGAAAAAAAGATTAAATACATTCATATTAACTAGAGCTATTATTCGGAATTAATAATACTCATCAACAAAACTTAAGACAAGCAGTATATATTGTTATCTGTATAAACGTATTCTGTAAAAATATTTTTTATTAATATTACCATGATATCTTTGATGCAAAAAAGATATAAGAACATTTCTTAATAATCTTAAAAAATTAGTTTTAAATTGTAGAAAGATTAATTTGAACCAATAGCATTTTTTAAATTCTTTTTTAAAAAAGAACAAAAAAAATGACAAAAAAGACGGTCCCAGGCGGGGTCGAACCGCCGATCTTGCGATTAACAGTCGCACGCCTTAACCAACTTGGCCATGGAACCTTAGATCTTTTTTTCAAAATTTCTGAAAAACGATCTCGTTTTACGAAATCAGATTTTCAAAGATTTTATAGTAAAAAAGGCTAAATGAAAGAAAAATTTAAGTCTTAATTGCCTTCTACTTCTATGTATTAGTTTCATTTTAATGCATTTTTGTTCATATAGTTGATAGCATGTTATATGAAGAGATACTGCTTTTTTGTTTTTTTTTTTCTTTACACACCATTATATTCTTTAATGTTAATTGATGATGAATACAAATGATGACATCAATGTAAAACCTACGTATCCATTTTTTAAAAAAAAAGAAATTACTATATGATAATATTCAATAGCTAAATAGATGGACTAATTATGATGTTAACTTTGAAAGAAGTTCTTTTTTATATTCTTTTTATGGTTTTTAATTGTTCTCAGAATTAAATTTTGGAGAATATTTAATGAAACTATAACATAATATTATAGTTTATCCGCGTAGATATTGTTATTAAATTAATATAAGGGTAAATGAATGTATACGAGATAAATTCTTCCACAAGGGGGGAACAAAAAGTGGTCATTTTGACGAAACCAGATTACCACTATAATGTAATTTTGTCTGTGACTCTCTTTTTTTTTTTCCGTTCCTTCCCCGTATCTTAGCAATCATATATAAAGGATGTATCTGTACAACATAAAAAAATATATATATATTTCTTCAGAATTCTTTAAAAATAAAACATTGACTTTAAACCTTAACATTCTTTAACTATAACAATCTATAGATTAATCAATAAACCATCCAAAGAAAACTTCTAAATAAAAATAAAATAACCCTACAAAATTAAACAACTAAGAAAAATTAATCAAACGTGAATTGAATTATTTTTATAAACTCTTACTATTTTAATTTAACCCATAATAACACCAAGCCAATAGCTACATCTAGTTGTTTTCCTTACAATAAGTTATTTTCATTTTATTTTTTTTTTTCTCCATCCTTTCTTTCTCTGTCTTTGTCATCTGTTCATTTGATTATTATTTTTTGAGTTAGTTTTTTCATCATAATAAATCATTACTGAGTTTCTGTTTTCTCTAACTCTCTCTTTGTTTTTTTTGTTTTGTTCAATTTAAACTAAGAAGAAATAATTAAACAATCATTTGAACTGTAATAGTTAAAACTAATAAAGCAAATATTAAAGCTATAAGAAATTAAACTGTTTATTTACTGTTTTTCACCAATAACTGTTGACACTTCAAAACTTTCTCTTTCTCTTTATTCAACACACCTTTTTTTATTCTAATAATCAAGGATAGCTGATCAAAGAAAAAAAAAGCAAAGTTTGAACCTAATCATAGATATCAATAACAACTTCTCCAGTCTACTCAAGATAATTAACATTTCTTTTTTTTTTTTTTTTGCTTTCAACGGGTAAAAAAAACATCATTCAAAAGACTGTTCAAATTCTAACCAATTTTTTTTCTTTTTTTTCTGCCAAGAGAAAATAACACCAAGAGACAAAACACAACCAATTGTTTTTTTTTTTTTTTTTCACACTTTGAAAAAAATCATTTGAAACAAAAAAAAAAAAAATAATTATTCATTAACTTATCTTTCTAAAATAACTTATTCAAACGTCTATAAGTTTACTTGAAAGAAACATAGTAAAGAGAACTCTAGCTCCTCATATCGGATCTTAACTCACTTGAGTGTACTTATCAACCAATAGTTGGTTTGTCTTTGCCTTCTTTTTTTTACTAACAATCGTTCAAAATAAACACCAATTGACGTTATGGAAACGACATTTCAAGCTGAAGAAAACTTAAATCAAGACCATTTAAAACACAACAGTGAACCTCAAATGCCTACACTGAATACTCACTCTGACCAATTAAAGGATCAAAGTGATGAAAATACCGATACTAAGATAACTGCAGACCTGTCAAACAAAAGAATCGAAACAAACTCTGAGGATTCGGGGTCTAACATTAACAATGAAGACTCAGAAACAAAAAACGCTTCGGCCAATGAAGATGACTTTGCTCCTGAATACACATCCATTAGCAATACACAACACATAACTCCGGCTGAAAACATTGAACTGAATGAATCTGAATACGAAGATGACGATGAGGAACCAAATGTCTCTGTTCAAGATACACAATCCAATTCTAACGAGGTCTTGGTCAACTCTCAAATGGAGTTTTTACAAAACAACACTGATTTATTGGACTCTCCGGACTTCTTGTCTGCAAACCTGACTACAAAGATTTACTTGATTAATCAGGCCCTCTCTAAAAATGATTCCTTAAGAATTAATACCGTAAATGTTACCTATAATCAAAGAAGAAAAAGAGATCACTCATCAACCTACCACACAAACGAGCATAGTGATAATCCGTTCGAACAAAACATAACATCTGATACTCTTGAAAGGCTTTATGATGAGTATCTCCATGAAGAAGCCAAGGGTGGCAGGGAATTTTATCCTAGAAACTCCAGACTATTCATTGCAAATCTTCCTTTGAACAACGTCACCAAAAAAAACCTTTTCCAGATATTCCAGATTTATGGTAAGATCTTACAAATCAACATCAAGAACAACTTTGGGTTCATTCAATATGATTCCGCTTCTGCTGTCGCCAATGCCATTAAGTATGAATCCAAAAGAGACAACTTCGGGAGAAAGCTAGTGCTAGAAATTTCCAACTCAACAGCCAGACCGCAGTATGATCATGGTGATCACGGTAAAAATAGCAGCTCTACATTTGTTTCTTCCTTCAAGAGGTTCAAGAACGGCGAACTTGTAAAGCCAGGTGACAACAATAACAATGAAAAGTCAATTCATATCATTGTCAAACAACAAAGTGATAGATCAGCTGCTAACAAGCTTTTTGAGTATTTGTCTAGAAACAGAGGATGGATGATATCAATGACATTTTTGAACAATGGTGATGATATTAAGAACACCATCAAAAAGTCTGCTGATGAGAACTTCAACGGTTGTGCAATCATCAAGAGTTACATGGTGATAGATGCCATAGTGTTCAGCAAGGACAACGAAGGCAAGGCCACTTTCAATGAATATGCGAATGTTGATAGAAGAGATTTGATCAAGTTGTTTGGTGGGTATCAAAACAGCCAATCATACAACAAGCAATACAACAACAATCAAAATTATCATAACAATCAACCTCAGCAAAACTTCCCAGGTATGGTCACACCGAACATGGCCCCTCTGCCACCATACAATCAAATGATGCCTCAGCAGTACATGAACCAGCCACCCATACCACTGATGAACATGGGATACCCAGCAATGCCTATGCAGCCACCGATCCAAGCACCTTCTATGATGGGCTCTGGGAACAATGCTGATTTGTTGTCCCAGGTCCAGAACCTGCCACCGGATGTTTTGAAGAATCTCTTGGAAAACGCACAAAAACAGACAAGTAACACAGACACTGTGCCAAAACAAGATTCCTCTCGCCCACAAGGTAACGATGTGTTAGAATTGTTGAACAATTTGACAAAAAAGTAGTGGTGCATAAGCAACGCTTAATGGTTGACATTTTATGGTAGTCTTTTTCAAGAGAAAGGTCTCATCAAATGTGGTTTTACAAGATAACTGTGACTAAAACTACTGATATACTATAACTTTTTTTTTTTCCAAAGATACTTAGCGAAATGTCTCACAATCATTCTTTCTATATATTCAAAGAAAAAAAGACGAAGCTTCTTTGCCTTTTTTTTTTTTTTTTCTAAATTTGACTTTGCAAAATTATTAATCTTTATTCTTTAAAGTAGCTAAGTTTACCGTTAATCAAGAATATTTCATATTTGATTCATCTATTTATCAGGCTTGTAGGCACTTCCATGACAATCATGTATAAGGTTATAATCCACTTTCAAGAAGATATTTCACATGGGGGGTCCGTGTGAGATATCAAGAAAAAAAATTTTTTTTTTTTTTTGAACTTCATTACACATATCAATATTGCAAATCTTTTCCTGTTCCTTGCTTCTTCAACATCACCTATATATAAGGAGGTATAGCCAATCCACCACAACAATTCTAATAAATTAGGCTGATAATATATTGCTTTATATATTGATTGAACATCTTTGACACATTTCTCAAAGCTTAATTACAGGAAAAATTCTCTATTTCTCTTTGTGTGTTTGATTTTCTTTGGTTTTATCCAAACTACTAAATCCCACCACCAATCTCAAGAAAATCATTTCTCAACATGGCCAAAAAAGAGTCAGTAGGTATTTCCACGAACGTTGATAAAAAAAAACATTATGACACCTCCAAACTTGAAAGAAGAGGTGATGCCTCTGAATTAACACCCGAGTCCAGTATTGATTACTATGAAGAGGGAGAGCCACAGTTGAGAAAGCAATTCTCCTTCATCAACTTGCTGGGTGTTGGCTTTGGTCTGACAAACTCTTGGTTTGGTATTTCTTCATCAATGGTCACTGGTATATCCTCCGGTGGGCCACTGATGATCATATACGGAATAATCATTATTGCTCTGCTTTCCATCGCCATTGGTTCATCGCTCGGTGAGCTGAGTTCAGCCTACCCCCACGCAGGGGGGCAGTTCTACTGGACCCTGAAGCTTGCTGATAAAAGACATAAAAGATTCTTGGCCTACATGACAGGGTTTCTTTCATGGATTGGATCAGTGTTCACATCAGCATCAACAACACTATCGGTGTGTTTTTTATTGGTTGGATTTTATGCCCTAACTCATCCAGAGTTCACTGTTCATAGATGGCATGTTTTTGTAACCTTTGAGATTTTACATCTATTCATAAGTTGCTTCAACTGCTTTGGGAAAACCTTGCCTGTCATCAGTGCATCCGCCTTGTACATCTCCATAGCTTCATTTTTGATCATCACAATAGCTGTGTTAAGTGGTGCCCATGGGAAATACCAAGATCCTAAGTTTGTCTTTGCTACATTCTATAACGAAACTGGATGGAACAACAATGCAATTGCATTCATTCTTGGTTTAATCAATCCAGCCTGGTCCTTTTCCTGTTTGGACTGCGCTACACACATGGCCTTTGAAGTTGAAAACCCTGAAAAGGTTATTCCATTAAGCATCCTCGGCACTGTTGGTATAGGTTTTGTAACCTCGTTTTTGTTCGTCATTGCCATGTTCTTTTCCATCCAAGATTTGGATGCTGTGATGAACAGTTCCACAGGCTTTCCAATATTGGAGATTTTCCATCAGGCCTTGAATCAAAGCAAAGCTGGTGCCATTGTTTTAGGATGTTTGATTTTGATGACAGCCCTGGGTTGTGTCATTGCTTGTCACACCTGGCAAGCAAGATTATGCTGGTCATTTTCTAGAGACAACGGTTTGCCATACTCACAGTACTGGGGCCAAATTGACAAGAGATCAAATCTACCCCTAAATGCCCACTTGATGAGCTGTGTGATGATTGCTATTTTGGGTTTGTTGTACCTGGCCTCAGACACCGCCTTCAACTCATTGATCACCGGATGCATCTCATTCTTACTCTTCTCATACTCCATCCCTATTGGCTTACTTGTGTTCCAGAAAAAAAGAAACATTCAACATGGTCCTTTCTGGCTGGGAAAAGTGGGATTGTTCTTCAATCTTGTAACACTCGGATGGACTGTTTTTGCCTTGATATTCTTCTCTTTCCCATTTGTTAGACCGGTCAAGGCTGATAACATGAACTACTCCTCTGTCTTTATTGCCGCTGCTTTATTGTTCATTGTAGGTTTCTGGAAATTTGTTGCTAGCAAGAAGTTCAGAATTCTGGAAGAAACCAATAAGGGCGACGACTCATTAATAAGTGTAGATATTGACCAGGAAAATACCAAAATCGATGATAGCGTGGCCTTTGAAATTATTGGAGACACAACAACTGAGTAGCTTTATATATTCATTTATTATAACTGTATCAAGTAGGGGTTGTTTTTTTCAATCTCTTTTGCATTTTTGTTAATATTAATAGAGTTGTATGGATAAAACAATTGAGAACTTGTTCAACGGAGGTTAATGACTTATCTCCGTAAGTTGGTTGCACAGTTAACCTTGCCAACTAGTGTTCATAATTTCTTATTTAAAATTCAGATGAGTATATTCATTTTTTAATCACATTTAGAGATAGCTATCTACAACCTCCACACTACTTTATATTTCTTCAAAAGCAAGTTTCGGAATCATCTTTACCACCTTATCGGTACTCCTTCATGTTCTTCATAATATTTTTTCTTTTTCTTTTTTTTCTTTTTCGATACATAAATTCAAAAATTCCCAAATGGGAAATATTTGTAACCTTCAATTGAAAATCAACAGAGAAATATTAACGAAAAGGAAAAAAAATAAATGAAAGTTAATTATCATGTTTGCTAGATAATATAAAGCTAATAATTGAAATCATTGATTAAAGTTATTGAGAAATCAAAACCTTGTACCAATCATATTATTTCAACTGTAACATAAACATGTCTGATATTGAAGAATCTAAAAAGAGAAAGCACGATAACGTCGAAGAACCATCCTTGAAGAAGCAAAAGAAGGACAAGAAGAATAAGAAGGATAAGAAAGACAAGAAGGAGAAAAAAGATAAGAAGGAAAAGAAAGACAAGAAGGAGAAAAAGGATAAGAAGGAAAAGAAAGAAAAAGAGAAAATAAGCACAGCACCTACTGGTGAAGCCAAGGCATCTCAAGGATACACTCAATCTGAAGAGCTAACTAACATCCCCCAATCTGAAGTTGACAAATTCTTCGCTGACAACGAAGTTAAGGTTGAAGATCCTTCTGAATCAGCTTTGAGACCATTATTGTCATTTGACCACATTAAGTTTGACAAGAAAATCCAAACTCAAATTGCCAAGTTCCCAAAGCCAACTCCTATTCAATCCGTTGCTTGGCCATATTTGTTATCAGGCAAGGATGTCATTGGTGTTGCTGAAACAGGTTCTGGTAAAACTTTTGCCTTTGGTGTTCCTGCTGTCAACAACTTGATCTCCAGTGGTGATAAGTCCAGTGGCGTCAAGGTTTTAGTTGTTTCTCCAACCAGAGAACTAGCCTCTCAAATTTACGATAACTTAAAGATCTTAACTGATGTCTGTGGTTTATCCTGTGTTTGTCTATACGGTGGTGTTCCAAAGGAACAACAAAGAAGAGACTTGAAATCAGCCTCCATTGTTGTAGCCACTCCTGGTAGATTGTTAGATTTGATTGAAGAAGGTTCTTGTGATTTAACTCGTGTTAAATATATGGTTCTGGATGAAGCTGATAGAATGCTAGAAAAGGGGTTCGAGGAGGACATTAAGAGAATTATTGGTTCCACACCAACATCCAACAGACAAACTCTTATGTTCACTGCCACCTGGCCTAAGGAAGTCAGAGAATTGGCCTCTACTTTCATGAATGCTCCAGTCAAGGTATCCATTGGTAACACTGATGAATTATCAGCCAACAAGAGAATCACCCAGATTGTTGAAGTTGTTGATCATTTTGCTAAGGAAAGATTACTTTTGGACCTATTGAAGAAATACCAAGGTGGTTCTAAAAAGAATGATAAGGTTCTGATTTTTGCTCTGTACAAGAAGGAAGCCACCAGAATTGAAAGCTTATTGAAGAGAAACAGATACAATGTTGCTGCTATCCACGGTGATCTAACACAACAACAAAGAACCTCTGCCTTGAATGACTTTAAGCAAGGTACCTCCACCTTGTTACTCGCCACTGATGTTGCTGCTAGAGGTTTGGATATTCCAAACGTTAAAACTGTTATCAACTTGACTTTCCCATTAACTGTTGAAGATTACGTTCATAGAATTGGTAGAACCGGTAGAGCAGGCCAGACAGGTACAGCCCATACTTTGTTCACTGAAAACGAAAAACACTTGGCCGGTGCCTTAGTCAATGTTTTAAACGGTGCTAATCAACCAGTTCCAGAAGAATTGAAGAAGTTCGGTACCCACACCAAGAAGAAAGAACACTCGGCTTATGGTGCTTTTTTCAAGAACGTTGATATGAGTTTGAAACCAAAGAAGAAAACTTTTGATTAGTTTTTTTAGATGCTTACAGGAATATATATAGTACAAAGTCTTTTATGTTGGAAATGTTATATTTTTCTAATCAGTTTTTTTTTTTTTTCTGTGGGGAAATCGTTTAAGGTAAGAATGACGGAAAGTCCCCCTATAAATCTAAGCAATGTTGTTACAATAAAGTAATACCATCTAACACATTAGTATTTATTGAATGGGAAGAATGAAAGAGTCCTAGAAATCGTTAACCATATTGATCTACCTTTATTTATTTATTTTTCTTGAATCTAGTTGGTTTTCTCAAGAGGATAGTTATTAAGAATATATCAAACTAATTTAGAAAAATGCTAAAAAGACTCAGAAGCTGGAGATCTACAAAAAGTCTTGATACTACTCCAGACTCTGATGATAACTCTATCGATAATTCCTTAACATCGTCTTTGAGTACAGATTCGATTCCAGTTAGTTTGAGTCAGTACAAAAATACCACAAAGCATAGGCTTTTGAATGAACAAATCGTGCATGAACTGCGGTCCTTGATGCCTATGAGAATCAAGCTATACAAAACTTGGACATTGCTATATTCAAAGGAAGAAAACGGAACTTCGCTAGGAACTTTGTATAGATGCTGCCAAAAGGATTACGATGAATACAGATACAAAAAACAAAACTTCTCAAGAAATGGGTATCTACTAATAGTTCAGGACATGAAAGACGGCGTTTTTGGTGTCTATACTGATGAGCCTTTCCATCCATTAGCAAATAATAAATTCTATGGGAACGGAGAGTCTTTTCTTTGGAGAATTGAAGAATCAAAGAACTACAAAGGGACGTATACCTTTGAAGGTTTTCCTTTTCAGGATATCAACTATTTTGTGGTGTATTCGGACAAGCATATGTTGAGAATAGGAGGCGGTGGAAGCAGTAACGGAGGTGCCGGTTTATGGATCGACGACATGTTGCAAACTGGTGGTACAAATACATGTAGAACTTTCAATAATCCGGTTCTTAGTAAGCAAGGAACAATATTCCATATCAAAGCTCTTGAGGTATGGAAGATCGGCTAAGAATGTGGTACTTTATATATGTAAATATTTGCTATATTATGGGTATTGTTGACTAATGATGGAGATGCTTAGGTTAATTGTAGAGTTCAATTAGTCTTGAAATTGAATAAGAAAGTTTTCGAGCCTGCCATAAATAAAAAAGGTATAAAGTCTTTTGAAAATGAAACCGAGAAGGTCACAGAGCTCAGGATAATATATAATTTTATTCATAAGCAATAGTAAACGTAGAAGTAGAAATATAACATTAAATAACTTTTTGTGTATATAGACGAAAAAAAATCAAGAATTTAGCTATACGTTAACTGTTTTCTCAGATATCTGATATACATCTAGTTTATCTTATTGAGAACATCACTCAATGGATATCACAGTATGTCTCAATCATATTGAATGATGTATTATTCAGACATAGAAGTTCCTGGTTACATCTTTTGTTGTTACTTATCGTATGCCTATATCCGATTTAATGGCTAGAAAATGTGAATATGAAAAAATTGCACAAGTTAACGCATGTCTATGACGGTGAAAAAAAAAAAAATCCCCCCTGAAATGTTTACACCTAATTGCAAAGAACAAAATTCCATATGCTGCTATATACAACAAAAAATCTCATAAAATTTCCAAAGGTTTATACTTACAAATGATGTCGAACAGTACATCTAGATCTACACCATTTGGAAACTTGTTCCAAAAGTCTCTTCACGATCTTATTGTGTCTATAAGATCATGCCAGAAAGACCCTTTGGCGCTGTCGGAAACTTTGGATAATGTTTTAAAAGAATGTAAACAAGAAGTGACTTCAAGCAACATGCACAAGAAATCTACTGCGATTTTGAAGCTGACATATCTGGAAATGTATGGATATGACATGACATGGTGTTCCTTTCATGTTCTTGAAGCCATGAGTAGTTCTGACTTTCAGCAAAAGAGAATTGGTTATTTGGCTGCACAACAATCATTCAGAAATGATCCAGATATGCTTATATTAGCCACCAACTGTTTGAAAAAGGATCTTAACTCTTATAAGACACTTGACATTGGTATTGCTATAAGTGGGGTCTCATCCATAGTTACAACCAACTTAGCCAAAGACATAAGTGATGATTTGTTTAGAATAAGTAGACACGGTGATCCGTACATAAGAAAGAAAGCCACAGCTGCCTTGGGTAAATTATTCCTGCAGTACCCAGAAGCCTTACGAGATAATTTGGATGGGTTTTTCCAACTTTTGCAGGACCCCAATGACTCTGTTGTTCTTGTTGCTTTAGGTGTGATTTATGAAATCTGTAGAATTAATCCTTCTCCGTTTATGAAGTACATGCCATTTTTTTACGACTTATTTGCAGAGTTGGAGAACAAGATATGGATGATTATCACACTGTTGAAAATCTTCACTATCCTTGCCAAACACGAGCCTAAGCTGAAACAAAAGCTGCTGCCTGTTATAGAAAGTTTAATGGATCACTCTGCTGACTCATTAAAGTATGAGTGTTACAACTGTATAGTATCAGGTGGTTTACTTTATAAAGAGGACTACGAACTGTCACAGGTTATTTTGATTGAGCTTCAAAACTTTTGTATATCAAGAGATCCTAATCTTAGATATGTCAGCTGTTTGTTGTTCCATAAGATAGCACTAATTAATACAGAGTTTATATCATGTGATGGCAAGTATGAAACATTAATTCTGAACTTTTTGGAAGATCCAGACATTGTTATCAGAAGTAAGGCCGTTGATCTTTTGGAGCCTATACTGAACAGCAATAACATTGAGTCTATAGTTGGTGGGCTTGTTCAATCTTTTAAAGAAGACGAAACTAAAAAAGCTACTACTCCAGAATATAAACTAACAGTTATGAACACCTTACTTTACTTGTTTGCTCAAAAGAACTATAAAAATATCAGTGATTTCAATTGGTATGTTGACACAATTGTGTTGTTCTTAGGTGAATTAGCTAGTTTGAAGAAATGCATTGATCTTGATGTGTTACCGTTAATAAAGGAAATAGGTGTTCAGTTGAGTAATGTGTGCTTAAAAGTACCAGAGATGAGAGAGTATACTCTCTTCAAGCTTTTAGAGCTGATCATCAAAGAAGAAACCTACGAATCCTATAGTTTAGTTTTGAAATATGCTTACTGGTGCATTGGGGAGTATGCAGATGATATCAGTGACTGTGGACAAATGATCCATGCGATTTTGGGTCAACCACAACACTTGAAGAAGCTTGCATCCGAGTCCATAGAGGCGCTATTTCCATGTTTGTTAAAGCTATTCACCACAGCAGCACTGGAAATGGAAGAAATGCAAAATCCAGAATTGTATAATTCCTTGATTAACTTATGTCAAGTTATTTTAGATTTCTTTGATACAATTAATGACTGTAAGGATATTGAAGCTCAGCAAAGATTGTGCGAAAACAAAGAACTCTACAAAATGATACATGAAGTTTTGACTGTTAATAAAGAGTCTGCTGAGCAATTAGATAAGCTGCCAGAACTAATTACAAATGTTTTACCAAGTCTGTATAACTCTTGGGAGATTAAGCCCATTCAAAAGAATCAACAGTTCAAAGCACAAGTCAAAATGGATTTAAATTATCTTAATAAAGAGGAATTCTTAACTGTTGAGGACTATAATAACCTTGAAGCATTAATTGAGAGTTTGAACAGTACAAACAAAAAAGAAGACATTAAGCTCAGAAAAATTAACAAAGTGTATGGTGATGATTTTTCCTCCTATAAATACAGTGGAGCCCTTGAATCTAGTGACGAAGATGGACTTTATAAGCAGAGTGATAGAAATACCTTACTTGGAAATTCGAATGAACATTCTGTTCAAGAAGCTCTGCAAAAACTCAAGGAAGAAAGAAAGGACAATCCATTTTATTTGTATGACGATGACGATCAGCCAAATGAAAGTGTTGAACCAAAAGAGGAAGAGAAAGTTGAAGCTGCTGAGTTTATCAAAAAAGCTGATAGAATTGACGCCTCGAAGATACTTAAATTTAAATCTAAAAATTCACCAGCAGGTAAAGCTGTAGAAATTTTATCCGAAGAGAAATTCGGAGACGATACAGGCAGTACTGACGACGACTATGATTCAGGCAATTATAAAGACGATTATAAGAGTAAACTGGAATTTAAAGGAGGTAATATTAATGTAGTTGGAGACAATAAGTTGCAATCATTCAACTTTGATGACAGCGCAGGAGAACATGAATATATGCCAATACAAAGTAGCAACAATAATGGCTCAGTACTAGAGGAAGAAATTGTTATTATCAAGAAAAAAAAAAGGGAAAAAAGTCAGGTAAGAAGAAAAAGAAAATAGAAGAGTCTGAGCAATTAATTAGTTAGTGATTTTTCTTTACTTTATATAGAGCTTTATTCAAATATAACTACAAGTTTAAGCTAAATTAAGGCACAGCTTTGAAATGATACTAGTTGTGAGATTGATAAATATCACATTATTTGCTGATTAATTTGATAATAAACCTATGAAGAAGTAAATAGGCCATTACTTTCGGTGTAAGCAATTATATTTTAAGCATGTTTACATCCTTAAAATGCTCTATTAAAAACTTAAAGTATTTTTATTAATAAAATTTTTACCGTTTTAATGATGGTCTATTAATTAAAAAATTTGATTAATGTAAACTTAAATTTTGCAACACGTGACTTTATCTAAACAAATTGCTTTAATTTTTTTACTTTAAAAGATATCTACTGCGTTTGTTAGCTAAAACGGCGCTTATACGCTTTCACAAAGTTAAAAAAAAACGAAAAAAAGGAACGCGATACACGAGAAATTCAACCGCATTAGAGAAATTGCCATCTGATAATCATTTGCAAATTACTATAAAATCACCAGTACAAAAAATAAAGCAAAACAAAAAAAAAAGCTCTATCGAAAACAAGTCTACATCATGAATGAAGGCTTTACTTTTGAGGCAACTTTGAAGACCACTTCATCTCAGCAAATATTTATCAAGTCCATCCAAAATTTATCCCAAGTGAACAAAGAAATCAACATCTTGTTAACACCGCAGTGCATGGTATTGAGCACTAGAAATACCAACTTTAGTTCTGCATTGAAAGTTGAATTTGGAAGGCAGTTTTTTGATGAATGGCATTACAAGCCTTACTTGCTCAAACACGGCCTGGAAGGCAGAAGTGATAATTGGAGAAACCATGATGCGGAAATATCTAACACAACAGGCAACAATGCGGATAGAAACGTTTCTGGTGATTGCTACAGTTTTAAAATAAGTGCTCTAGGTGTCTTACTGAAAAACTTTGCGTTCGAGAAAGGTTACTCCATGCTGGTGAACAAGAACGGAAATGACAATCGTGAAGAAGAAGATCAAGAAGCATCAAATTTTGTTGATATGGATAATAACTTGGTGTCTAACAATGCACCAAATAAGTTTATGAATAAGTTTTTTGAGGCTTCAAAGGATACAGAAGACTTGATAAGCGACAGTGAAAAGGACGTTATATCAAGTATCAAGCTTATTCTGGATAATACTGCAACATGCCCAACCTCGAGAGTGAACAAGTTGAAGATCACAACAAGGTCGAACAGAGGAGACAAACTCATCAAAACATACATGCCATACATAATACCATGTTTTTTTGAAAACTATGCCATTGAAAAGAGATACAAGTGCAGATTTGGAAACCAGTATTTGCCCCAGCTACAAAAAGTTGTTAATGATGGGTTTGTGGCAATATTCAAGGACTTGGTCTCCCTGTATGGTATAGACAAACTTGATATAAACTTGGAAGAGCTGAACTTGTCCAGGGAAATTTTTGATGTATTACGAAATGCTGACAGGGACCAATTAGAAGCAAAAACCTTAATACCCGACAGAGAAGTATTTGAGGATTTTGAAAACGATGGTATAGATTACAGCACTGAAGATACCAGTTTGTTTGTTAACTTTTTGAGGTCGAAACTGTCAATATGGAAGGACATCACAGATAATATGAATGGGCCAAGTATAGAGAACCTGAATATGAAGATTGACACCAAGCAGCTGACAATGCGATCAATGACCAAAACTATCAATCAGTTGAATGATACGTTGAGTATGAACACCTTTGACAGCTCGAATACAGCGGGTCATAAAGCCAGCACTCCCGGATCCATTGATAGAGTAACTTCGAACTTTTTAAGAGATGGAATGAGTGTATCAAACTCTGTGCCATCTGTACAATTGAACAACACATGCTTGGCCATTGGAATGGATCATGAGATCACGTTCAAGTTCAAGGATTTCAAAAACTTTTTGAACTTGATATTTTCTGCATCAAACACCCAAAAGGTGCAAATGATCACGCTTTTGAACTATCTCAAAAGTGAGGAATACAAAGAAGGCAAAACCGGATTGACTTCTAAGCTTAATGCTGTGAGTGATGAGCTACTAAACTTTTGGTTTGCTGATAACCCAGGAGCGCCTATAATGCTTGAGTTTTCAATGCCAACAGTTTGGAAATCAGATAAAATAGAAAACAAAAAGCTTTCATCTATTGTGAATTCCGTGAAGTTTAAGTTATTTCTACTCACGGACTATAGAGAGGCTCAGGAGAAGCTGTTGAAACAGGCCGTTGAGGCAAAGGAAAAAATGGATGAACAAGATGACGTTGCTAGTGGAGATAGGAAATTAAAGTTACATCCATTGATCAAGTTATCAATGGATAGAAGAGAGCAAAGGAAAGCATCAAGCCCTGAAAAGATTAAGGATGAGTTGGAAAAATCTAAGCATTTGTTTTTGGATTTAGATGAAGAGGAAATTAGGCAGCACAATCATACTAATAGCACTACACATCAGGAAGAAGCCTATAACGGAGGGGAGTACGAAGCAAATGTCGAATTTTTAAATGAAAGTCAGTATCATTATCCATCGGTGAACAACAATCCCGTTGATGAGCTTGAGTTTTTAGATGAACCCAATGGCCAACAAGAGTTTTTGGATGATGAAGGAAACAGCTATAACTACGATGGAGAAGAACTATTGAGCAAACTAGAGAAAGAGAAACAGAATGCACTGGGAGATTCTCTTTTGAAGGGATTTTCCAAGTTCCAAAGCAGAAAGCGCCAGTTGAATGATGTTGATATACTACACTTGGAAAATGTTAATGAAGTTGACCAACTGGGGGACGTGTCCTTGAATGCAACATTGGACAAACACGAGTTCAAGGGGATATTTGAAGAAGCTGAAATCTTAGACAGAGAAAATCATGATGAGTTCGGAACAAACGATAACAGAAAATTGAAAAGAAGCAAATCCACATCATTGGATTCCGAACCTCCAGTTATTCATTATGGGAAAAAGCACAGAGGCCCGATAGCGTATACAGAAGAGGAACTAAGCTTGGGAGCAACACAGAACGGCTCGGACAAAATTGTGATCAAGAAGGGTTTACTAGATTAAATAATGATTAAGGAAACAAAACAAAAACTAGCCAGATGCTTATTAGACTATTTTTTTATTTACAAATTTGGTGTATATAGACTCATTTTGATATTTTCTCTTCAAAGAAGAATAACATCTAAACATCTAAAAGCAACTTTTCAATTTTTGTAGCTATCGTGGCTGGTGTTACATTTGTTGAATATCTGGCTATAACCTCTCCATCCTTGTTTATCAAGAACTTCTCGAAGTTCCACTTAATACCCTTTGTGCCAAGGAGGCCTCTTTTTTTACCTTTCAAAAACGTGTATAAAGGAAGTTCGTTTTTGCCATTGACAATGCTTAATTGGGAGAGAGGGAATTCAATGCCAAAGACTGATTTATAGAAGTGATCTATGTCCTTGTTGGGGAGGGGCTCCTGGTTGCCAAATTGGTTGCACGGAATACCAATGATGATAAGATTGTCCTTGTAAGTTGAGTACAGCGATTGAAGTTCAAACAGTTGAGCATTGAATCTGCATTTCGAAGCAACATTGACTATAAGGATATACTTTCCTTTATAGTTTGAGAGATGAATGCTATCCTTTCCATCTGGAAAAGGTACAGAAAAATCGTATATAGACATTTACTGTTTGTATATTTGTTCAAGGTATTGCTTAGTATACCAATAGGTTTGTCAATTATTCGTGACTAATTCATTAGGACCATGGATGTTATTTATGCGGGTGAAAAAAAATTTATATGGATTTTGGTGCTTTTTTTAAGACTAGTTGGCATAGCACACGTGACTTAGCGGTGGCCATTGAAAATAAACACTCAAAGGCTCCTTCAGTTGAAAATATGTACTATAATTTACGTAAAAGAAGTCTACATCAGCAAGTAAGCACTTCCAAAGTCGAATGTGAGGCATTATTACTAAAGGGTTTAGACCAGTGAAGTGCTTTGCTGTTGAACTTTTCCAATACATACACTGCCATTATAAAGCCAACTTAAGAAATGTGTGGGGAATAATAAGCGCTAATATATTGTTATCTAAAAAGCGAAGCCATCCGCTATTACGCCAATAAGCATCTTATCATGTTTTCAAAAAAAAAAAATAAAATAAAATATTCAAATGTTTAAGGGATACATTCCTTTTTTTTCCTCTTGAAATGCTAGATCAACATAAATTTAGCAATGTTGGCTTTTCCTGTATGTCGTAATTATATGAACATGATCCATATATAAAGACTTAGACAGTAGTTTTTTGAATTTAAACACATATCTACTCTATTTTTCATTGATAAACTATATAAAAAATTGTTGAATATATAGTAACCAAAATCACAAATCAATACAAACAATATTAACATGGCTCTATCAGACTACATTCCTATCAAAGCCAAAAGTGCTACTTCAAGATTGAAGGACAAAGAAAACAAGAAAAAAATTATTGCCGGTGTCGTCACAGCCGCCATTTTAGGGGCCGGTGCAGTTGCCCTTTACAAACACTCATCTTCTGGTGACTATCTACCTAAATACGTCAATGACTGTGGTAGATACGAACCTCTACCTTTGGTATACACAAAATCCTTGGACACCATATTCAACGACAGAGCCTACCAATTGGACTTGATCTCGAAGTTACAAGGCGCTGTTAGAATCCCTACTGAAGTCTACGATGATTATGGTCAACCTGACTTGTCTGTTCCTTTGGAAGAGGAGCCAACCTACGGCAAGTTTGCTCCCTTCCATAAATACTTGGAAAAGGAATACCCATTAATCCACAAGTACTTTAAGAAGGAACTTGTCAATGGTGTTAACTTGGTTTACACTCTTGATGAATCTAAATTTGATGTTTCTGGTAAGCCTTTGTTGTTAATGGCTCATCAAGACGTTGTTCCAGTCAATGTCGATACAATTGACAGATGGACATATCCCCCATTTGACGGTGTTTATGAGCCTGAAACTGGTAAAATCTTCGGTAGAGGTTCTTCTGATACCAAGAAGTTATTAATCGGGGAGATGTCCGCCGTTGAATTGTTGCTAAAGGATGGTTTCAAATTCACTCGTCCTCTAATATTAGCCTATGGCTTTGACGAAGAGAAAGGCGGCACATATGGTGCCAAGTTTACTGCTGAGCATTTGTTAGAAAAGTACGGTAAGAACGGTATTGAAGTTGTCCTTGATGAAGGTGGTGGTGTTGGCTACTTTGGCGACAACGCCTACATTGCTCTTCCAGGTGTTGCTGAAAAGGGATATGTTGACGTTGAGATCACCTTAAACACATTAGGTGGTCATTCCTCCGCTCCTAACCATTGGGAAGTTGAAACAACTGGTATTGGTTTGATGTCTGAGGTCAATGTTTTGTTAACTGAAGATGCCTTCCCTGTTGATATTGCCTTGGATAATCCCATTTTGGACTCATTCCAATGTACTGCCAAGTACAAGCCAGAAACCTTGCCAAAAGACTTCTTATCCGCTTTGAAATCAAACAGCATTTCTAAACTAACCAAGGCTTTGGAAAACTCCATGAGTAAATTCCCCTTCAAGACAACACAAGCTATTGATATCATTAAAGGTGGTGTTAAAGCAAATGCCATGCCTGAACAAGTGGTTAATTTAATCAACCACAGAATCAACCTTAAGTCATCTGTTGCTGAAACTGTTAATCACGATTTAGCAGCTGTCACCAAGGTTGCTGACAAGTATGATATTGGTATTACCTTGGATTGGTCCAACGGTACTGTATCAACTTTGAAGGAAGACACGGAAAATGGTGGCTTCGTGGTTAAGGTTGTCAACTCTTTGGAACCTGTTCCAAGAACCCCTGTTGATGGTGTTTGGGACTTAGTTGCTGGCACTTTCACATCTGTATACTTACATCCGTACTTTGCAAACCCTGAATTCTCTGAAGAAATACAAGAAGTCTACTTCGATAGCTCCATGAACACTGGTAACACAGACACGAAGTATTACTCAGAATACGAACTGGTTAGTGGCAGAATTTACAGATTCTCTGGTGGAGTAAACGAGGGTGCAAATGCTCACACTGTTGATGAATGGACCACTGAAAAATCATTGATTTCAACCACTGGATTCTTCTACAGTTTTGTTGGTAACTTCAATGGTTACGTTGGTGAGCTAGTTCTAGAATGATTAGATAAATATAATTATATCAACATATATAAAAGTTTCTTTCTTCTTTTAATCTTATTCTTTATCTAAAACCATAAGACCTTTTCAAGGTTGACTAAGATCTATCAGAAGCAAAATGACATATCTGTTACAACCATCCCCAATCGGCTTTTTGGATAGATAATACATTTATATTACCGAAACAGGAGTAAAATTATTTTTTTTGAAAACCTAATCCGGCGTTAAGACACCAAAAAAAAACAAACAAAAAAATATTTGAAAAACTTGACAAGAGTTGTATAATCTAATGAAAAAGCCATAATTTTTTTCTCACAACTTATATAGAGAGTGTCTTCTTTCAGAAAGACATTAAGAATTATCACTTTGTACTAACTAAGTTGTATGCTAGTGTCACTCATAAAGGAGAAGTAAAAACACCATTAATCATTTATTATGACTTACGACACTATATCTGCTTCTGACGCTATCAAAAAACTAAACAAGAAAAAAACTGGCTCTATCGTTGTAGGTGCTGCTGTTGCTGCTGCCGTTTTATTAACTGCTGGTAAGTTCTTAAAATCCAACTCCGCAGATGCTTTGCCTGCATATGCCAATGACTGTGGTAAATACGCTCCTATTGATTTAGCATTTGACAAGTCATACAGCAAGATCTTCAATGATAAAGACTTCCAAGCCGAATTGATTGAAAAGTTCCAAAACATCATCAGAATTCCTACTGAGGTTTACGATGACTACGGCCAACCTGACTTGTCAGTTCCTTTGAAAGAAGAACCAATCTACGGAAAGTTTGCTCCGTTGCATGACTACTTGGAAAAGGCGTTCCCATTGGTTCACTCCACCTTAAAGAAAGAATTAATCAATGGTGTTGGTTTAGTTTATACCTGGGCTCCAAAAAACACCGAAGGTAAAAAGCCATTGCTATTGATGGCCCATCAAGATGTTGTTCCAGTCAATGTAGATACTCTTGACAGATGGACGTACCCTCCATTCGATGGTGTTTACGAACCTGAAACTGGTAAGATCTACGGAAGAGGTTCCGCTGACACCAAGCCTTTGATCATCGCCCAATTGGCTGCTACAGAATTGTTGATTGAAGATGGCTTTGAACTAGAAAGACCTTTGATCTTAGCCTATGGGTTTGATGAAGAAAAGGGCGGAAGCTTTGGTGCCAAGTTTATTGCCGAACACTTGAAAGAAAAATACGGTAAGAACGGAATTGAAGTTGTTCTTGATGAAGGTGGTGGTGTTTTGGACTTGGGCAATGGTACCTTCTTTGCTCAACCTGCTGTTTCCGAAAAGGGTTACGTTGATATTGAAATCACTTTAAACACACTGGGTGGTCACTCTTCAGCTCCAAACCATTGGCCAAACAAGGAAATGACTGGTATCTCCTTAATGTCAGAGGTCAACTATTTCATTTCCGAAAACCAGTTCCCAGTTGATATTGATTTGAAAAACCCAGCCGTTGACACCTTGCAATGTTTCAGCAAATATGGCTTAGAACATGAATCTGTTGAACCTGAATTGGTTAAAGCCATTTCCAAAGGCTCTATTTCAAACTTGAGAGATTCCTTGGAAGGTACTGCCATGAAGTACATTTTCAAGACTACTGAAGCAATGGATATTTTCAAAGGTGGAGTTAAAGCCAATGCCATGCCTGAACAGGTTGTCAACTTAATTAACCATAGAATCAATACCCAGTCATCTGTAGGAGAAACAATCGATCACGATCTATCTGTTGTTTTAGCTACTGCTGAAAAATACGACCTAGGTGTTACCCTAGAATGGACCAATGGTACTGCTCCTACTGTTTACAGAGAGGACAGTGCTAATGGTGGCTTCATTGTAAAAGTCATCAACCCATTAGAACCAGTCACTGCTTCTCCTGCTGATGGTGTTTGGGATTTGATTGCAAACACAACTTCCTTTGTCTACTCTGACGATTACTTAACTGAGGGCAAAGATGGTAAGTTCTACTTTGAGGGTAGTATTGCTACTGGTAACACCGATACCAAGTACTACTTCAACAATGAAATGGTCAACAGCAGAATTTACAGATACAGCGGTGGTTTGTTAAAAATGGACAATTTCCACACTGTAGATGAATGGACCAGTGATAAGGCCTTATTTTCTTCCACAGCATTCATGTATGCCTTCATTGGTAATTTCAATGCTCATATTGATGAGATTATTTAATATTGGAATTTATCTTATATCACAAGTCATAGTTCAAGCTTAGAATCAAGCCAATATAATGCGTTTTTTTTTCTTTATTAATTTTTAGTTTAAAAATATACACACTTGTGGAAAATATAATAAAAGCAAATCTGTAAACATTTGTTAATACAGTAATATATATTAAGCACCTAGGTTTCTAACTTTGCTCTTCTTTCCTTTTTTATGTTTCTTTCCTCCAACATCACCATCAGTTAGCTTTCTGTTGTGGAAGGCTTGAGTTAATTTACCCTCAACCAAACCCATGTTAAAAAATTCCCTATCCATCAATTCAACACTATTTTCTATTCTAGCTTGTTTACCACCATGTGTTATGTTTTTAGCACCACTATTACCATCTGAACCCACATGACCAGAAAAAGTTAGTTTATCCAGGTCTATTGCTAGGTTGAAGTCTTCGAATGCAATGTCTTGCTTAAGCAGAGATTGCTTGATTTGTTCTTGTCTAGTTTCAGGAAGATGATGGAATGAGTTGATAGCTCTGTTGAATTCTTTACATTCTTCTAAAGTGTATTCATCCTCATCAGTTTCACTGTCAGCCGTCGTTTTTATAATCTTTGGTGGAGGATTAACATACAGTAGTTTACCATTGACATAATCTTTCAAAACATATCTGGAACCTCTGGCTTCATCAGCAGAACCAAAACCTTGAGTCATATAACCTCTTGATCTAGAGTAAGCATTTAAAAATTCTCTAGCAGTTGGGGTGACTCCATCACCACCTTCTTCAACGGATTTGATTGGAATATGGATACCGTAACAAGCTTCAAGGAAATACTTTGGAATTCTTTCAACCAGTAAAGCGGTTGGGTTGATATGATCTCTCAATTGATCAATTGGTAAAACACCATTCAGTACCAATTCACCCTTGGTATAGGCAAAGTTAGGGAAAACCAAACCAGGACAATCACATAAAGTTACCTTGTCTGACAATTTGATAGTTTGGAAGTGCTTTGTTTTACCTGGAGTGGCAGAAACAGAGACCTTCTTACTACCAACTAGGGCATTGATGGTGGAAGACTTACCAACATTTGGATAACCTACCAAACCAATTTGAGTTGGGAAATCCTTATTTTCTTCTAAAGGCTTAGGAGCTCTAGTTAAAAACAGATCTTCTAATTGATCAATCATTAATATCTTGGTAGCTTTCAATATATTTTCCGGTATTTGCTTCATTTCTTCTTCAGTGTAGTCATCTTCCTCAGGCATATCGTTATAAATTATATCAATGTCCTCATCAGCAAACATGTCCCCCAATTCTTGTTGATCTTCTAAGACCATGTTAGCCTTCTTTGCAGAGAAAAAGGAGAATTGAATACCCTTGGCAACAAAGTACTTGGCCCATTCAACTCTTTGTCTAAAGGTCAACATGTCTGCCTTGTTGACTAATAGCAAGTTTTCCTTTTTAGAGTCCACTTCCTTGACATATTTCTCCAAGTCAACAGATCTAAAAAGTAATGGGTCTCTAGCATCAACAATTTGAACAATTAAATCAGATCTCTCAACAACTCTCCAAAGTTGTCTCCAGACCTCAATGTTTCTTTCAAAGGGAGTCATCAACAGATCAGAGACTTCTTGCAATGAAGCGATCTCTCTTCTCCAGTTCAAAAAGGCTTCGTTCTCCAACTTGTTCAGCTCAAACTTGTCCATGCCTCTTTCCCACTTAGGTCTTCTAGGAACGATCAGGTTCTTTGCAAATTTCTTCTTTTTATCATCAATGTCCTTCTTTGTTTCCAAGGTCAATCCACTGCTTCCACCTTCGGACTTGTTATGGTCCATTCTTATGATCTGAACATTACTAAATCTATCAGCTGTGAAATCCTTGTCTGCCAATTCAGCAGTGGTCAGGAACTCATCAAGTGCGGTTTCCTGAGTAATGGATCTCAGCTTGACCCATGAATCTTCAGAGTGGTCTTCAGTTTTAAAATGAACAGCACCATCCGGCAAGATCTTGATGGCATTGGCCTTGGCCTTCTGTTGTAGAATGGCCTTACCTAAACCTATCTGGTTCTTGTTCTTTCTTTGCACAGGCTTTGGCCCCTTTGGGATTTTGAATTTTTTTGGTTCTGGATGTTGGACTACCATGGATGTCTATACGGGCTGTTATTTCTAAGGTGAGCTTGAACTGTTTATCTGGTTGTGGATACCACCTTTAACATTCAAGTCTGTTTGATGTTCTTGCTGTGTTGAAAAAAGGGTTAACTTTTTTTTTTTTTTTCTTTTTTCTTCGTTCTTTTCAACCAAATGTCGAACAAAAAATCTACCCAAACAGGGAATTTCACATGTGCACTTCAAGAAATAAAAATAAAAAAAAAAAGAAAAGAAAAAGGAGAATAAGCTAATCTCGAATAGGGTGATCAACTATTAATAAATTATGACAAAACGGAGTTATGAATTCATCAAGCAAGTATATATTTACATAATATCAAATCCCATTGGCATCCATGATATCACCGTTTTCCTGATATTGCACATGCTCAGTAACCAACTTGACAATTTGCTTGGTAATTGGCAAGTTCAACCATGTTGGAATATACGCTTCGATCTTACCAAATTCTCTTGTTGGCAAGGAAGCATATGGATCTTTGAATGGTCCAGAGTTGGATGGTAAGAACACTGGCTTGTTACCCTTGGATCCTGCGTTGTCTTCTTCACCGCTGTTCTTAACCTTCTGCGCTAAGTATTTAGATATGTTTTCAGGGAATGGAGTTTCATAATCAGCAATGGCATACAAAGTTAATAGCTTTTGTATTTGAACTGGCTTCAAGGCAGAGCAGACTTCAAAGACGATGTCGATGTCTTCAACAGTAGCCTTCTTGATTTGCAATAACTTGGCCACTTGCATGATATGCTTCAAACAGTCAGGTCCTACTGCAATATGGTGGCCTTTACACCACTCTTCCAATCTGGTAACATTGTAATGTAATTGCAAACCTCTCTTCCATGACAAGAAGTTCTTTCTCATTATAATATCGTTGAAGGCAACTGCATCAATAAACTTCAACAAGGTTGTTGTTATGGAAGTGAAGATTTCAGCCTCAACGTGGTAGTTTTTCAATGACCAGTATATGTTGTTCAAAAACGTTAGAATGTCATCCATCTTATATGTTGGTGAACCAGAGTTGAAGAACTTCGGCAACAAGTTGTTGTTCTCGGATGACACAAAGCCTGGTAGAGATTGACTTAACACCACAGCTGGAACAATCTTCTTTTCCAAATCCTTTTCCAATTTCTTGACCCAAAGGTTGTAGACATTGTAAGATAGTGCCTCGAAGTCGTCTCTTAAATCAGCAATTAGCTTCAGATATTCCTTGAATTCAGCATCATCAACCCCGTCAACATAGGAGTCATCGTGCAGGATAGTCTTCTCAGCATAAACAACAAAAGAGTATAACTCTCTGACATTGGTTAACCAGAAGGCACCACCTGGAATCAAATCAGCTCCCTTAATACCAGAAACAATCTTTTGAATTGTTGACAAGACTTCAGCCAAGAAGTTTTCACTCTGCTTGGTCAAGCCCAATCTCCACATATCAGATAAAATGATAATCAAAATTCTGGCTGGATACAAAACTTCCTTTCTAGACAAGTTGACTGATGTGGATGTTTCAGGGGTCTTAAAGTTTGACAACAAACCAGATACAATTTCAGAAATTAAAGGTCCAGTGTCATTGAACAATGTGTACAACTCATCGTTGATGTCGTTCATGATGGCAGTAATGGATCTGTCATCTCCCATTCCAAAGTTCATTTCATCGTTCATTCCAGAGATCAAAGAGCCTGGCGAGTCCAGCATACCTTGATGAGAAATTTGAGAGTATCTCTTGTTGACTGGTGAAGATTGCAATTCATGCTTGACCGGAGAAGCAATGATGCTTCTGCTACCACCTGCAACAAAGTCAGAAGCACCACTTGTGATGTTAGCAGCAGATGACAAGGTGGGTCCTGAAGCCAGGGCAGATTGTAATCTTTGGATTTCACTTTTCAAGGAGGTAACTTCGTTTTGAAGGTCTGTGTTCAAAGTATTCGTACTGGACAATTCATCTCTTGTCTTGTTCAACTCCTCTAGCTTTTCCTTGATTTCCTTCTTCAACTCTTCCTTGGCTGCTTTGATTTCTTCAACTTCAACTAAAACAGCTTCCATGTTGGCTTTGGCAATTTGCAACTTTTCTTCATAAGACTTCACAGCTTCAGAGTGTTCAGAGTTCAACTCATCAATGCTCTTTTTGCTGTTTTCATTTTCTAGTTTCAATGCTTCTTGAAGGTTTACATTTGAGGACAAGCTTTCTTGCAGTTCAGATATTCTAATGTTTAACTCCTTGTTTTCCTTGATTTTTCCAGCCAAAGACTCACTTAGTTGAATGACTTTGTTTTCCAATTGATAGGAAACCTCCTTTAGGTTGCTGACAGATTCGGCTTCCTTCTTCAAATGGTTCAGCTTAGCCTTGGCCGATCTTCTTCTGATCAGAGATTGCACAACAACAGTGGATTTTCTCTTATGCAAGAATTCCCTTCTTGGTTGCAGGGCTCTAATCTTCTTTTGTAAGACAGTGGCTGCATTGTTATCTCTTTGAACGGCAAATTGTTTTTGGTGTTCCAACATTCTTAAAACACTTTGAATTCTAATTACAGAGCTGATGATTTGATTGGTATCCTTTCTAACCTTCAAACCTTTGATTGTCTTTTGTATATCAACAGCAAGACCGGTCTTCATTTCTGTATCAACAACTCTTCTTACGTACTCTCCTTTGAAAACGGAGGTCAAATCTCTAATGGAGCCAATAACCTCCAAGTACCACTTTCTCCAAAACTTGGCCTTGATTTTCTTTTGAATTTGGATGATGGCCTGTTGTTGCTTGTTGTTTCTCAGCTTTTCTAAGTGTGCCAACATACCAGACTTGAAGAAAATCTTGTTTAAACCCAGTTGGAACTTGGAATCATCGGTATTTGTCAAACTCAAGACTTTCTCAGTTAACTCTTTGATGTCTTCCTTCTTCAGGTCTTGAGAGTTATACAATTTACTCCAATGTTCAGATGGAGCTAGAATATGGTATCTGGAAACAAACTCATCATATGTCCATCTTGTTGGGAAACCAGCACAAGAAATTTTGATGGTTTCCAAAACACCACAAGCTCTCAATTGTGATAAAACCATTAAACTGTCAAAGTTCCAAGCAGCCTTTGCATCATTGGGCTTGATACATCTGATATAATGAACATTGGTGGAGTTTATTGTTTCCATCAATTCAACCAATGAGTTTTTAAAAATGGAACCTAGAGTGGGCTTTTTCTTTTGTCCAATTTTTCCAACTGGCTTCTTGCCAGCATTGGAAGCAGCCTGTTCTTGCTCCTTAGCTTCCAAGGCAGCAGCTCTTTCATCAATGACCTTCAATAAGTCTATAAGAATGTCACTGGTGGATTTTTTAAGTACATCTAAATGGCCTTCAGAGACAGTGTCTCTATTCTTCTCAATGAATCCTTCAGAATCATATTCGACATCCAAGGCATAATGCTTAACGATGAATTTGTCCTGTCCGAATCTTGGCTTCTTAAATGTCTTGTTTGTTGGAGGCTTGTCTAATGTGTCAAACAACTTGGTGGACCAGGATTTATCATTACCAGCAGGCAATCTTGATTCTTCATCAAGCAA
Organism: Hanseniaspora lachancei; assembly: GCA_030567275.1. NCBI lineage: Eukaryota > Fungi > Ascomycota > Saccharomycetes > Saccharomycodales > Saccharomycodaceae > Hanseniaspora > Hanseniaspora lachancei. The sequence goes on along the minus strand of JAJLRX010000008.1, from coordinate 18,520 downwards.
AGATAAAATACCAACTTTGTTTTCAATCAGATCAATACAAGGCTGATTGTCATTAAATTCGATGAAGGACCATTCGATTTTTTCCTTGATATATTCCTCTTGTTCCAATTTGAAAACATGCTGATTGAACTCTTGTTGTAACTTTTCATTGGCATAATTGATACAGAATTGCTCAAAGGAATTTTTCTTGAAGTGTTCAAAGCCATAAATATCCAAAACACCAATAAAATTCTTAACCTTATGTTCGATTTCTGGATTGCATAAAGTGATGTTGATATTTTCAACCAACCAGTCAAATAGGGCAGAGTATATGAACTTGGCAACGGAATCTCTGGCAACAATTGCTTGTTCAAAGCTCAAGTTTGAAATGATCTTTTCGGATCTTGTTGTGATTTGCTTTTTACAAATCCACTTGGCAAACATTAGGGGATCTAATCCTAAAAGCTTACAAGCAATTTGCAGATTGGGTTCCTCTGAGGACAACGAAGCATCATTTCTGGTTTTAGTAATTTCAATGTTTCCTATATGTAGCAAGGCAGCCAATGTCTGGAAGATCTTGTGTTGCTTTTCCTCATCAATACCAACTAATGTCAAAGCTTCACAAGTGACTTGGTATTCCTTCTCATCATCAACATTGTCGATTTCATAAGAACCGCCTTGGTTTAGATACCTGTAATCCTCAATGTTCTTCAAGGAGAATTCCTGCTTTTGTTCATCAGTCAAACCCTTCAACATTTGGTAAAAGATGTGGTAGTTTCTTTCACTTTCAGGTTGGAAGACAAGTCTTGATCTTTCTAATAAATAGGTTCTGATCTTGGCACCTATGATGGAGGTGTTGTCATCAAATAGAATTTCCAAGTACTTACCGAATCTGGAGGAGTTATCATTTCTTGTTGTTTTGGCGTTACCAAAGGCTTCCATGATGGGGTTTGTGGCTAAGATTTTCTTTTCTGTTTCTGAAATCATTTCATCATCATAGTCTGAATCGTTTTCTGCTGCTATGTTAGTACCGTTTTTGTGGATATCCTCCACAGAGGCAAAGTACCTCATGATGTACTTGGCAGAAACTGTTTTACCTGCACCGGATTCACCAGAAACAACGATAGTTTGATTTTTGCCTTCATTTTTCATCATGGAATAGGCCTCTTCAGCAATGGCAAATAAATGTGGCTCCATTTCACCTCGTCTTCTGCCGGCATAAGCCTGGATCATGTCCTTGGAGTAAAGTTCATCAACCTTGTCAAATGGATTTGCGGCAATCAAGACTATACCGGAATATGAGTAGATGTTCAATTGAGAGTATCTGGCCTTGATGGCATGTAGAACAGCAGGTTCGTTCAAATAAGATAACGAGGTTAAATCTTCAGTGGATTCAAGAATAGGAGGGTTTCTCAAAAGAGGCAAGAATGAAGAAACCTTGCCACTTGTTGCTTCAGAAATAGCCTTTTGAACATCTGAATCAGCAAAGTCAGTAAGATCATTCTCACTTAGATTGTCCGATTCAATTTTCACAATGCTGCCGTTTTCTAGCTTTAGTTCAAGATTGTAAAGGTTGCTGGCTTCATCGTAGGTTTTGTTAAGAATTTCACCACCAATCCAGCCATTTTCCTTATCAGGGTACCAGCATCTGGTACCTGAGTTGTAGTGGGAGTCTACAGAGTTATCCTTTGGGCTCATTTTGGTTTAATTGTGTATATATATATAAAAAAAAGGACCAGAGACTTAAAAAGGGAGGAATGTAAAAAGAGAAAAAAAGTAGCTGTTATTATTTGTACTCGTGTGGAGGTGGATGGATATAATAGTTTGGTTGATCTATCTCCTTATTCTTCTGGTGTTTATTTGCAATGCTTGAATATTTAAACTAATGTGTTTACGTGTTGTTTGATAAACTAAAATAACAAATTGCTAAACACCAACATTACAGTGTGTGTACCAATGTTTGTTGATTCACCAAAAACCAAAAAAATAAAATAAAAAAGCAGCTTATGGTTAAACTCAGCTCTGAATGAACCACCGGGGAAAAATTTTTTAAGTATTTTTGGTGAATCAAAAATAAACAACAGAGAAAAAAAAAAAATAAAAACTTTCTCTACCACAGAAAACACACTGCGGGAACATAGTGATTAACCACTGACGGATATTGGAAAAGAATAGTGCAGTCAATAGTCATGTTTATCAATCAAATATATAGTAGTGATGGAATCAGTCCCTCTTGGGGAATTGGGAGTTGATCAGATCAGGTATCTCAAGACCATCCTCAGTTATGTTTTTGTTGGCTTCCACCCCAATCCCAGCTTCTCCAAATATGTTCAGCAACGAGTCCAGGTTTGCATTTGATCCATTTGTTGCCAGCGCTTCCAACCCCATCCCCCTTCCAAATCCGAAGAGATTGTCATCCTCATGCTCCTCACTGTTCTCCACCTCCACATCAACCATGTCAAATGGATCCATGTTGTTGCCCTGCCTCAAGTTCACCCCGCCATTTGTTTCCAAGCTGCCTGCCGTGTTTCCTTGTATATCGTTTCCACTCATCATCTCCGATGGAAAGTTTGTTGCTCTTATGTCACTCGTTTGTCTCTTTGTTATGAAGGGTCCTGCTAAGTTGTATCCCGTGATTCCCAAAGGGGATCCGTTTCCAAATAGGTACCCCGTGCTGTTTCCCTGCGCATTGTTGCTCACCAACGAGTTGCTCAAGTTCATCTTGATGTCCTTTTCAAAGGGCGTTCCAATGGCAAAGTCACTGTTCTCAGCTCTTATCTTCCCATGTGCGTCAAATATGTTATTGTTGTTGTAAACGGATCCAATTGCAAACGGAGATGTCACACTGCTTGCAGTGGACTTGTTCTTCATGTTAGCAACGTTCCTAGTTGATGCAGATGGGGAAAACGGAGCTGCTGACTCCTGCTTGAGAATACTTCCACACATGTCCTCTATGATCTTCAAGAAGTGCGCTGCTGTTTTGTTCGTTTTTGATAATATCTTAAAGCAATATTGAGCCGTGCTCACTTGCTCCTTCCATGAGTTCCACTGGTGGAGATTGCAGTTTTCATCATTGTAGATCAAGCAAATCATCGGTACCACACTGGCTTGGAACAAGAAGTACGTTGCATACCAACTGGCTAGCATACTGACATGCGGCTTGTTGACAATCTCAGGAGAGTTCGTTCCATTGGTGTTTGAATGGTCAGAGGAGGATAAAGATCCTAGCAACCCTTGTCCGCTCAGTCCACTTTCTAAAGACTTTTTCAATAGTGGTGATTTCAGGCCTCCGTAGTTCATTGTGTTGGAGTCGGGCTTAATAACAGCAGATGGGGTGTTTGAGCCTGAAACATTGTTAACCTCGCTAAGGGCCTTCATGATGGCTGCAGGAGATGTGACACTGTTGTTTGACTTGACCAATTTCCTTTCCTTTATGTCATATTTTTTGTCCTCAACCACTGAGTCGACATACTCCTTAACAAGATTTATACTTTCACAGCAACTGTCAAAGCATATGTTGATACATCTTTTGATGGATGGGTGTGTTCTCACATAGTTTCTGTATCTCATTTCATTTCTGCCCATAATGTCCTGCCAAACAAAGTTTTGCAGCATCAAAATCTGCAAGTTTAAAGTTCGGAGTATCAGTCTGTATCTAGTTAGGTGGAACCAGTGGGGAATGACTTTCAAGGCGGTTGATACTGGATCTGGTGTCATCAATGGCTCTATGTTTGGCAACGCAATGTCATTGTTTTTGCTGAACCAATCTGGCAACTGCCTTGTGAAGGCCTCTATACTCTCATTCAACTTCAAACACTCCTTGGAGCTTGGTGGCTGATTGGACAGCAGCTTGGAGTGAATGTCCAATGAGATCTTTGTGAACTTGGTTTGCTCAATAAGACCTGAATACATTGTAGGCTTTGTGTGGAATACGGTGCCCTCTTCATCCATGTTTGAAGGCAGCTTGATGTCAAAGTTTGCGCTTGAGGGGAAGTTGACTGGTCTTCCAAAGGTTATGGCTGTACCCACATCAAACATATACAAGCCCCACCACAATCTTCGTCTTATTTCCAAATTTAAAGTTTTCTGCCTGAGGAGTTCATCAGACGTGCTTTTTGTATTCAGGTTGACTTCCTTGTAAAGACCCAATCCCATGGCCATTCTGGAAGCTATGCCTAAATAGTTCCAGCCTGTGTTGGGCTTGTCTCTCTTTTGAACAAAGTTACTCAATAAGGTGAAAGCTGTCACCAATGGAATACTGCCCCTTTCAAACAGGGCACTGGTGATCAGTGCCTTGGCCTCCTTATAGTAGAACATGTCCATGTTGGTCATGGCCTGAACTTGCCCTTGTAAACACCAGCACCCCAAAGCACACACAGTGTTCAACAGAATCAAATAATCATCGTTTTCAATAGCCTGCTTCAGAACATCAGGATCAACATTGTCCTTGCTGGATACCTCCATCACTGTGGACTGCATGCCACCAGCCTGATCTTTGGACTTTTTGAATTTTTTCAAAAACCAGTCTTTGTCCAGAAAAGGGTAAGATGAATGGTAGTGTTCAAAGTAGGCACTGATCAAAGATTCTCTGACCTCATAGGACCGCAGTTCATCTGCCAGATCCCTGCTGACCTTCAAAAGTTCAAGGCCCTGCTTAGAGTTGCCATCACTTTCGATTCCATTAGTAACCAACAACGTTGTTCGAAGCATGTTCGCTGTTGATCCTTGGCCAAAGTACCCCTTGTTGGGATCCACTGAGAGTGCAGCCATTCCATCGTTCTTGTGCGTGAGATCAAGGTCCTGCATTTCAACCCAGTTGAAGCCATTCAGCTCATCGTTTGGGGTGTTTGTGGGTGTTGTGTCCACAAACTGTACTCTTTCCTGCCCCTTGATACCATTTCGTTTGATTTTCTTCACTTTGGTCTTTATCTGCTTGAGCAGCTTCAACTCCTCGCTTCGGTCTGAGTTATTCAATGTGATGGAAATGTTTCCGTTTTGCTTCACCAACTTGTCTGATGTGTTGTTTGGAGACACACATTCAACACTGCTTGGAATGGTCTCATCCGTGGCATTTCCAAGATCTGCAGATGTCCCATTCTCATCCCCAGCCTTTAAGCTATCCATGTCAACATACAGTTTCTCATGACCGGGAAAGTCCACCAATTGCTCAAAACTGTTCAGGTCGTCCATCTTGAGCTGGGACTTTGCCAAAAGAGTCTCAAGCAGAACTTTATCGTTCACAGCACTTTTCAGAATTTTGCTGATTTTCCCTATGCCGTTTTCCAAGGCTGTCATCCTTGCTCTGGTCAATGGTGTCTTCTCCTCCTTTGGTCTATAAACACAGGCGTGGTTGAATTTGACACATGCAGTACAGGGGATTGTTTTGGAACATTTTCTTTTTTTCTGCCGGCACATTTCACAGCATCTGGCTACGAGGGGAATGTCATCTTTGCTCTTGATATGGCTCAAGGCAGAAGAATTAGAGTCATGTTTTTTGGCTGATCTTGTTGTTTTCTCCTTTTTTGTCATTGATGTTATTGCTCTCCCAATGTTTCTGAACTACTTGGATACTTTTCAAGAGCACTTATTTAGTTTATAGCCAACAAAAGAAAAAGTGGAGATTGTATAGTTCTTAATGTGCGTTACTTATAGAGGATTTTCTCTCTTGAAAATCTCTTATTTTATTTTGAAAACAAGTATATAGTAATAATGATATTGTATGACCTTCTTGATTACGGATAAGTCAAACCAATGGGAGGATAGTGATACTTTACTGATTTTCATGTAATTGGTTGTTTTTTTTTTTCCTGCCCTTCACCAGCCACAGGTCACATGACTTTGAGTCACTTTTGATTTTTTTTCTTTTTTTTTCTTTTTTTTTTTTCGTTTGTGTTTTCTTTCCACAACAAAGTATTTCCTCATTGGGAAGCATGCACTAGTCTTAACGGTAACAAGCGGGTATGCAAATTTTTTTTTTTCTCTCTCTAGGAAAATTAAAAACTTTATAAGAGATGTACACAACTATGATTTATTTGTTTTTGAATAATTTCAAGGTTTAGTTATAATCTTATTTCAAACATTAGAAAATTATATAAATAAAACACCGTGTTCTGGAAGAAGTTTCTACTGATATCAACTCTTCAGTAGCTAACTTTAACTGAAAAGCACTTCGAGTTGCTTGCTGTCTAAACACACAATGTCACTCTGTTTAATATTATCGTGGCGTTTTGTCAAGAGATTTTCATTTCTCTGGTTTGATATTGTTTAGTCTTTGCTTGCAATGAAGGTGCAATTTCCTGAACTAAAGTAGACCTAACCTGGCCCTTTTCGCTAACACCAATTATATTAAATAACCCCACAATTGGAAGTTTGATAGTAGATGGGCCTACATACTTTTATTCTTTATAAGTCGTTTTTTTTTCTTATTCACATTCGTAATTGTTTCATGAAGGTGAATCATGCCCAAGCCATATGCTTTGCTGTACTGTATAAATCATTGTTAAAGATTGATTTCATATCATTGGTCTTTGTTACATGTGTATGAGTAACAAAACTGTGTGTGTATATTTTTTTTCTTTACAAACGATGTCATCATCACAGTTTTACCCGTTAAAAAAAAAAAAAAAAATAAAGAATAAATTTATGATATAAATTCAATGACTCTCAACTTCTTTGGCACACATAGCTAACATATCCTTTTTCAATATATCTGCTTCAAGTTGCAAATTTAAAGCATCAATAAGGAAATAACAAAAGGAAACAAAAAGTATTTCTCAACCAAGTAGATTAACACACTTTATATTAAACAGAAAAAAAAAAGAAAAAAAAAAAGATGTCAGAGTGGGCCATAGAGGTTAATGAATTGTCTTACAAGTACAACCAAAGTTGTATAGAAACACTACACAAAATCAGCTTGAAAGTTCCCTTTAACACCATCAGCTTGTTGGTGGGGTCAAACGGCTCGGGAAAGACAACTCTTTTGAGGATTTTGGGTGGGAAGAACTTGTGTTTGAACGGTGATTTGAAGTTGGATGGGGAAAACCCATTTTCAAGTGGATTCAGAAACACAACCCGTCTTGATGATGGTACTGAAATCAACAGAGTCTGCTACTTTGGTACTGACTGGGTTCGATCAGAGTTCATCAACAGAGACATCACTGTTTTGGAACTGATCACCTCTTTGGGATACAGAAGGGACGATAAGAAAAGCGAATTCACAAAAAGAGGCGATTACTTGATGGACATTTTGGAAGTCAAGTTAGATTGGAGAATGCACATGCTCTCTGATGGTCAGAAAAGAAGAGTACAGCTCATCATGGGGCTACTGAAGCCATTCAAGATATTGCTTTTAGATGAAATCACGATCGATCTTGATGTTGTGGCAAGATACAAGCTGTTTGAGTTTTTGAAATATGAAGTCAACAAAGGAAAAGTCGATCCACAACGGAAATGCTGCATTATCTACTGTACCCATATATTTGATGGGTTGAACAGCTTCTATGATAGAGTTCTTCATCTACACAGAGGAGAGCTGGTAGGTGATTTCAGTAGCAACAAGATAAGTTATGTCGATGCAGAAGAACAAGCCAACAGCTATCCTAATGATGATGGTGTCATTAATGTCATGCATTCCTCTTCATTGCACCCATTAATTTTGAAGTGGCTATTGAAAGACGAAAAGAGCCCATAAGTGTCAATGGTGTTGTTACATCAAGGTTGTTGGTCAGTTTATTGTATATATTTATAGTCCATGCTTTCTCATAGTTATATGCTTAGTCTTTGAGTCTGCTTTGTAGAGACTGCTACGGCTTTAGTGGTTATCCTTAATGCTATATACCTTAGATAAACATTCATTCATATTTCTTTATCCAATTATCGGGGGTTTTCTCCTTTCTCTTATTAGTGATAGCTCCATTTTTTTTTCCCCCCACAAGCATTTTCATCAGTTTTACCATGGGATTCTTTTTTTTCTTCAATAAACTGAATATCAATCACTCTTTGAACAAAGCATTTTCTCAAGATCATATCAATAAAATCAATATAAAATCCGTATATATCGGAGACAGCCAATAGCTTCAACAGTATTTCTCCTTCTTAATAAATTTTGTTGCTCAATATTATGACTTTTGTAGATGTCAATACTGTGTCCATAAGGGATATTGATTCTTTAAACAAACCTGTGATAACAACATCATCAAAAGCTGATATACAACTCGTTGATTGCTCCTTAAAGCAGTTCTTACAATTTCAGTGTAAGGCCCAGTACACAACACAGACATTAGACAAGGATACTGGAGATATGAAAACAATCAAATCTAAGATCGAGCTGGTTCCAAACAGCCACTTGGACTATGTGTGCTTTCCGTTTGTGAGATTGTTTAAAGAGTGCAAAGAGGTTGTGGATATATCTGGAATCAAAGTTTACAAAGACAAACGCGTGGAGGTCACTTCTGTTGATTCAAACGATGAAGTAGTAGTTCAATACGCATTGGAAGATCCTGTAAGTGTGATTAAGTACCATGATTATGAATAAAAAAGGATGCCTCAGTCCTCGGATATAAGACTGGGGATAAAGTTTCAACAAAAAAAAAAAAAAAAAGAAAAAAATAAATGAAAAATTAATAAACGTGAAGACGTTCCACCGTGGGCAAAAACAAGAATTACCTTTAATTTTTGTTTTGCTTTTGAACGTGTCTCTTAGATGTATCTTCTAAATGTTCACATTCACCATCAGAAATCAAAAAAAAAAACTAATACATATCCAATACAAGAACAGTCTGCTAACTATAAAGGATAATCAAAAGCCTACTCTGCTCTAAATACATCCATCTATATACTACTCTTGTTGTTTGATAATTATTGTAGATCACCCTATATACTATTCTTGTTGTTTGATAATTATTATAGATAAAAACTTATGACCATTCTTTACAGTATTGTTTATAGCCAGGTTGGGAGCAAGCAACCAATCTGTTGTATGTCAGATGTTGACAAGTCAGGATTTGACAGCACATACATAAAAAAGCTATCCAAGGACATTGAATCAATAGTCACTAACACCGAAGGGTTGATGAACACGGAGGACAGTAAGCTAGTCAACATTGACATTAAATCTGATGTTCAGAACTTTAAATATCATTACAAGCTGTTTTATATGACCCTACAAAATGTTATTTGCTTTGTCATTGTTGATGAGAATCAGGACTTGAAACAGACATACAGCTTTTGCTACACGGTTTTGAATGAGATGTATAAGGGCATAACATCCAGCAACAACTCTTCCATATTATACAGTGACATTCCTTTCCAGTTGATTAACCTACAGCCTATGATGGACAAGCTTGCAGTCAAGACCCCAACGGTCAACAACAGCAACTCAGCGAACTTGGAGGCATTAAACTCAGAGTTGAAAGACATCACATCCATATTGAACTCCAACATCGAGAAACTTATAGTCAGAGGCGAATCGCTACAAAACTTGAATGATTTATCAGACAGTTTGAAGCACAACTCGCTGAAATATAAAAAAAATATCAAGATGTACAACTTGAAATTATTGATGAGTGAATATGCTCCCGTTGCATTTGTCAGTCTGATTTTTGTTTTTTTAGTCTGGTACATTGTTATAAGAAAGTAGTTAAGTATATATGCTTGTTATTTATGCTTCTAAGATTGATGTAATGCTTTACTTGAGGGCTTCAGAAAGCTTCAATTATGAAATACGAGTAGTAAACTTTAAGTGTCGGATTTACGTTTTTTTCACGGTTCTCTTTTTGAAGAACCTTTTATTTTTATGTTTTTTTTTTTCTCAAAGTTAAAAAGCTGTTTATACATGAATGACTTTTACTAATCAAGGCTCAATCTGGTTAGAACCAAAGAGAGCTTAAACTTGAACCCATAATTAAAAAAAAAAAAAAAAAAATAGAGCTATACGCTAAAATTGAAAATATTCTAGATACTGATAATGCCTGAATCTACTGAAAGTAAGACTCTCAGAGAGATGGTTCCCTTATACAATATGATAAGCGAATATGAACTTCTACTAAATCAGCTGGTGTATAAAATTGACAAGGGCACTTTGAATCTTGATGAAGAATTTAACGGCGACTATGTTCTTCTGAGGAAGTTGATTGATCTTGACAAACAAATCACAACTGACTACCCCTATAAGGAATATGATAACATATACAAGAGTTATAATGAATTGCAAACAAAATTGAACAATGTGGATAAGGAGTTGAAGGAAAACCTTTTGATGACATTGTACAAGAGCTATAAAAAACTAAGCGCACTGTCCAGAATAAGCAACAAGAGTGTCATTATCAAGGATATACCAATTGATTCCGTGATAAGCTACTCGCAACGATTAGCAAAATTCACATCGAAACCACTAGTAACAATGATTGACCAAAGTCTCATAGACGGTGGCTTGTCCAAGCAGGAACAGGAACAACAGATACAGGACCCAAGTGGATGGAACTTTATATGGGCAGGAGACGACATGATCAGAAGAGGTAATTTGGTAATACAACAGCAGCAGGAGCAAATAAGACTTGACACGCTAAGAAAGGAGAAGGAAGAGGAGGAACAGGAAAGAAAGAAAAAAGAAAAGGAGGAAGAACAGCTAAGAGTGGCCGAAAGCAGTGCAGGTGCCAAAGATTCTGGAATTATATTTGATGGGAAACACAAGGAAGAGAGAGCTGAGAAGGAAGAGGCAAAACAGGACAACAACGAGGAAGACTTTGATTTGGACTTGTTCAACCCAGATGACTTTTAGGACTATATAGTTGCTGATAATACTTTCGTGTTTCTTTTATTGGCCTTTGGACCACTGTGGCAAGTTGACTTTTGTATATCTTTTTCTCAGACGGAGATAACACACCACCCAGTGTGGTGATCTCAACGTCAGCAAGAGCGTGATGTGTTTCCCAATAGGGAAAGTCACCATCCATCTATATTTTTTTTTGGATTCATTTGAAAATCAAGTGTAGCACATAAAATCACTTGGGAAATTTTTTTTTTCTAAAAAGCCCTAAATTCATAACGAAAAAAATTTTTCTTTCTTTCTTTTTTTCCCCTATGGAGCTTCAGTTTTGTTAACAGATTAATTTCTGACAACATAAAGAGAAAGGTTTGTATGAGTAATTAGTTTTAGCTAAGTGTTAACTGTTCTATTGATTGAGTGTTATCATTTTATCAGAGATATGGAAACACAAAAAAACAACCATACTTGTAAAACATAACCAAAATACTACTTACAATCCAGCAAGATTATAACAGTTAAACAAATATAATCCGGGCTTCACTATGACCACAGTTAATATAAAAAATAAGGAAAAACTTTCCTTTGAACCTGAAATAAATGAACTTATAAACAAGTTTCTTCAATCTCTAAAGACGAACTCACAACCAACCAGCAGATCATCATACACCATATCTCTTGAGACTCTTAATGTGCTAAAGAAGTTCATTGGTTTCATGAAGTTTCACACAACTGAAGAGTTCATGAACAACTTGAAAAAGTTGGATCTTCTGATGGAAGGAAATATCAAGCCAAAGGGTATCATTGGATCTACTGTGCTCAAGAAAGAGTTCTGCTGTGGCAACATGATCAGAAGAGTGATATTCATGCTAAGAGAAGAAATAAACAACTACAACTCCTCCATGAAGCAAAACCACGACGCTGAAGACAACTCTGCTTCCAAACCTGTCGGATCCATGTTTGATTTACTTGCTAGATTACCTAAAGAACAAGCTGCATCGAGTTTTAATACTAAAGTTAAAAAATTTGACATCAGAGCAACTGCCATCAATATAATAAGAGAACTGACTGACGAAGTCAAGAATATCGACGAACAAATCTTCCAGATTGGTGTGGATCTCATTCATGATAATGAAATCCTTTTAATTCCCACTCCTGATTCCAAGACCATACTCAACTTTTTGATCAATGTCAAAAAGGACAAAAATTGGAAAAAAAGAAACTTTACCTGTATCATTACTGAGTCATACCCAAACAACTTAGAAAAGGCTCAAAAATTTGCCCTGAAGCTTTCTGATTTGGGTATCGATACAATTATTATTCCGGATTCTATGGTTTTTGCTGTCATGAACAAAATAGGTAAAGTCATCATTGGTTGTAAGCAGATATTCTCAAATGGGTCTGCCATTGTTTCATCAACTGGTGTCCAAACAGTTGTGCAATGTGCCAAGGAATTTAGAGTTCCTATCATTGTGATGGCTGGTCTTTACAAGCTGTCGTCAATATCTCCATTTGACATCAAAGAGAACTATCTAGAAGTTGGTGGCTCCAAGCTAACGGGTAGTCTCTTGCCTAAACAGCACCAAGTTGTTGGTGACGAAGGTGATTACTCAAGATTAATCATGGTCAATAATATCAACGATTTCATTGCTGCCGAGTTCATTGATATTATCATCACCAATACCGGCGCTTACTCTCCAAGTTTCATGTACAGAGTTGTTGCTGATAATTATGAAAGTGCTTAGAGTATGTTGTTGTGAATAGCATACACTAAGTAAAAGGAAATGAAGGGCTTTCAAGTAAGGTTAGTTACTAACTTAACTACCTATTCATAAGTCCTTCTTTCTTTTTTTTCCTTTGCATAATTTTTTTTTTTTACATTTTTTATTTAAATTTTTTTTAAAGAATCTCATGTAGAAATTGCAATAACCCATGTATTGAAGTTTGGATACCTCTAATATACTCACTATATTAATGTTGCTATTTTACTGAGAGGAAAAAAAAAACAACAATGTTGTTTGCTTTTCATTAACCTTTGATTTTTTCCTTCAAAAGATATCATAAAGAAGCTTTTTCTTTCATTTTACATCTGTTACTTTGTATGCTGGTGTAATTATCAGCTCTTGTGTGTGCTTTTTCTTGAATTAAAAACAAAACACTCTGCCCCATTCGCCTAATGCTCAGCTTTTTGCATATGATCACAACAAGCTTTGAGCTGGTCCTTCACATAACTCGTCAAGTACTTTATATTTTGCCGCTTGTGAAGAATAGATTGGGGGCTATAACAAACGGTCATTTTTCAAATTTGAGATTTTGACTTGAGCACTTTGAGTACGGCTATTCTATATTACCGTGGAATATGTTGTAATTTAAGTGACTCAACATTTCCAATAACATCTAATTTGTATTGTCTTGAGGCGTATTAAGTTTTGGTACCATTTTAATTACCAGAAAAATAGTATCTTCAGCATATTTTTTATATATTTCAGGCAGAGTTTAGCGTAATAATTAATAATATTATGTATAAAGCTGGGTTTTAAGACCAAAAACAGTTATATGATCCGCTACTTTCTCTTTTGAAGTTAGCCATTTTAGTTGTGTGTCCTCAGTTTGAAGTCATAAGTAGAAGTGATTGCGTTCTTTGTTTTTTTATCCTTTGGTAGCGAAAAGAATTATGTCCGATAAACCTTGAAAAAAAAACAAATCTTTTCAGGTGTGTATTTAAAGACTGTTTTTCAACAAAGACCCTTCTTGAAGAATCATTCAAAGTAAAACCAAACATTCCAGGAGCTAATATTGAAGATATATTTGTTACACTATATTACTGTTTGAGCAATCTAAGTCTTTTTTTTTTTTTTACAAGTTTAATAATAAACAAAAAAACAGCATCTAATTCAAGCTTACTACTTAACTCATTTTTTTAACTTTTTTAACTTTTAATAACATCTTTAGCATAGTTGTTTAATTGCTATTCATAAATTAATAAGACAATGGGTGTTATAAATTCTGGAGATAAAGAAAAAATTAAATTATCCATACCCAAACAATTCAACAAGATTATAGATGTGGCAATAGCCAAACTGTACATAGCTTATCCTTCTCCTACAGAGTGGACATACACAGGCTTATACGGTGCTTTATGTTTAGTAGATGATCTTGTGGGGAACACCTTTTTCCTGAAGCTGGTTGATGTTTCAAATCAGAACAGAGGAGTTATATGGGACCAGGAGTTGTACGTTAATTTTGATTACATTCAAGACAGAACCTTTTTCCACACATTTGAAATGGAAGAATGCCTAGCAGGTTTGCTATTTGAAGATACACACGAAGCCCAACATTTTTACAAAAGGGTAAATAAAAGACAAAAATACGGTAGCAAGAATACAATCAACAACAAAAATGCCATCAAACTACAAAAGGAAGTTGATGTTGAAAACAAAGCCACTGTTGTTCATGGGCCAAGGGGAGAAGAATTGATCAGTAAACAAAGATCGAGATATGACTACTCCAATAGAATAGCGGAGAATGTAGGATATAGAGGCTCTGAATTAGAGTATGATGAAGAGTCCAATACCGAGCATCCATCCAAAACTAAGCCAACAAATGAGGATCCTTATGCTGCTTATTCTTTTGATGAACCTGTGACAATAAAGCAAGCCCCGCCTCCACCACCTGTAGCAGTTGAGACTTATGAATCGCGTGCTTCAAGTACTAGTGCCTCAGATGTCAGCACTTCACAAAGCGCAACTCCAGCAGTCCAATCCAGGGGACCAGTTCACAAACTTCCTCCACCTCCAAGTGAGTATGTTCACCTTCCACCTCCTCAAGCAACGATGAGGAACAATCCACCTCCGTTACCATCTCATACTCACGCTCCGCCACTGCCAACACATAACAATGCTCTTCCTGTAGCACCTCATCACACAGGATATGGCCAGGCTCCGCAGCAGGTTAACCAAAGAACCGGATATGGTCAGGCTCCGCAGCAGGTTAACCAAAGAACCGGATATGGCCAGGCTCCGCAGCAGGTTAACCAAAAAACCGGATATGGCCAGGCTCCGCAGCAGGTTAACCAAAGAACCGGATATGGCCAGGCTTCACAGAAACCAATAGTACCCAACAGAACAGGACCGCCACCGCCACCGACCAGAAAGACAGGACCCCCAGCTCCTCCTAGAAGATTAACATCGCAGACCACAGGTGGAACAGCTATGCAACCGTTGGTCTCTCAAAGAACAGGAGGAAGGGGATTGCCTCCAATTCCACCTTTGCAGCAACAGAAGACAGGAGGAAGGGGATTGCCCCCAGTTCCGCCTCTGCAGCAGCAAAAGACAGGAGGAAGGGGATTGCCGCCAGTTCCACCTTTGCAGCACCAAAAGACAGGAGGAAGAGGACCACCACCACCTGCTCGAAGAGTCACAGGACAAAGAACAGGACACATGACAGGTGCTGCCCATGGCAATTCACCTTTTGCCATCAGTAATGTTCCTGTTACTACCTTCGGAGGATCACCGCTACCTCAACACCAAGCTGAGTCCCACATACACATCCCGCAGACATCTCAGCAATCACATGGTGGGTATAATAGGGCACAACACGCATTGCCTCAGCAACACCAGAATGGTATACCACCACCACCGCCAATGCACCAGAGTAGTATATCGCAACCACCGCCAATGCACCAGAATGGTATACCGCCACCACCGCCAATGCACCAGAGTAGTATATCGCAACCACCGCCAGTGCAACAGAATGGTATACCGCCACCACCGCCAATGCACCAGAGTAGTATACCGCAACCACCGCCAGTGCAACAGAATGGTATACCGCCACCACCGCCAATGCAACAGAATGGTATACCGCCACCACCGCCAATGCAACAGAGTAGTATACCACCCCCACCGCCAATGCAACAGAGTAGTATACCACCCCTACCGCCAATGCAACAGAGTAGTATACCACCCCCACCGCCAATGCAACAGAGTAGTATACCACCCCCACCGCCAATGCAACAGAGTAGTATGGATGAAAACACAGGCGACAGTGGACGTGATGCTCTGCTTGCATCGATCAGGTCATCTGGGATTGGCATGCTGAAGAAAACAGACAAGTCGCAGATAAGAGACCGATCTGGTGTGCAGGTGGGAAGCGAGGAGAAGCCAGTGGGTGCCCCGGGAGCAGGGGGCCTGGCGGATGCATTGGCCGCAGCGTTGAGTAACAGAAACAAAAAGGTCAGTGCATATGCAGACGAGGATGAAGGAGATTGGTAAAAGAGCAGAATCTGCCAAGTACAGCTTGAAAGACGAGAGTATGGAGTTTGTGTTTTTAGCAATAATTCTTATAAAGTCAGAAAAGAAAAAAAAAAAAAACAAGGCAAACATACAAGTTAAGTTATATATAACTGAGGAAAAAGAAAAAAAATTAAAT
Organism: Hanseniaspora lachancei; assembly: GCA_030567275.1. Classification (NCBI taxonomy): domain Eukaryota; kingdom Fungi; phylum Ascomycota; class Saccharomycetes; order Saccharomycodales; family Saccharomycodaceae; genus Hanseniaspora; species Hanseniaspora lachancei. Next base: position 2,352 of record JAJLRX010000008.1, on the reverse strand, counting down.
CAATTCGACTCAGCATATTTGATATCCCAAGTGTTTATAAATTTGTCAAAGTTGGGGTTGTTGTTACTGATGATCTTCAATTCTTTCTTATAGCTTTTGATGTGCTTGTTTAATTCTTCAACGTCACAGACTTGCTCCTCTATCACTTGTATGGTAATTGAATCTAAGTGCTTACAAATTGTTTTTGTAGTTCTCGTTAGCTTGTTCAGATTCAGGTATATCAGATTACCATCTTTTTCCAATTGTTTGCTTGTGATATCCTTTATGAATTTCTTTGAGGTGTTGATCAGTAACTTTATCAATGCCAACTTCACAGACAGGTTCTTATCAAAAAGTTCAATGGATTTGTTGATTTCATTGGATTTTTCAGCGGTTAACGTTTCGTCTTTGGCCAAGCTGTCAGATTCACCTTCTTCATCAGAGAAATCAGAGTTGATGCCAAATGGATCATCATCATCTTGATTCATGAACTCCTCTGGGTGACTCTTGAATAGCTTTATTTCTTCAGATATATCTTCGATGATTCTTGTGCCAAAGTCAGTCAAGGTGTCAGTGTATATCTTCTTCCAGTTAGAGGATAAATTCACTACTGCGTCGTTCAAGTTCCAAATTTTCCCTATTAATAAAAGCTTTTCATCGTTTAAGGTCTTCAAATCACCTTCCTGATTTTCGTCAAGTTTGATATATTTCTGGAGTAAATCATTCAAGTCATTCAGGCCAACAAACAGAGAAAAAATGATTTGTTCAAGATTATGTATGATCAATACAGGATATCCTACTTTGTTTTTGTTGAAACTTTCTTCATAGCCTATTTGTAACTTCTTCATACATTTCAGCATTGACAATGTAAAGAAAAAACTGTTTGTAAGTTCAGAGTACTCCTGGTACAAAGCCTTTCCGACCTTGTCGATGTGACATTCTATGGACTTGCCAGATTGGGGTTTGTACAGTTCACTGAGCAGCAAGCCAACCTTGGTAGTTCTTGCTTTAATTAACTTTTGCAGCTTAGCTAGTTCCTGGAACTCAAATTGAAATGCTTGATTGGATGAGCTGTTATATGGAGAAAAGTGATCATTGTTGTAGATATCTTCAATGGAATTGATTTTGGTGGAGAAATTCTCTCTGAATGCAATAAAGAGAGTTTGCAATCTCTTGAAATCATAAGCGTCTGCTTTAGATTCTGTTACAGACATTGTGTATTATTAGTAGAATGATTTGGTTTCTTCACTGGGGATATTCTTTCTATATTTAATGAAGAAATCAATTTTAAAAAAAAAGATGGAAAAAAAAAGGAAAAAGAAAAAGAAAAAAAAGATGAAAAAACGTGATCAACCTAGTTATTTGGGCCTAGGTGTGAGTGCATAATTAAATTGTAAAGTAAGTACATGACCAATGTAATTGATAAGTGGAGCTGTTCACTATATTCAAAGATCTGATATATTGAAATCAGATACAATCTTCATAAAATGAAAAAGTATTGAAAAAAAAAAGAGGAGATAATCTTCATATTAGAATGATATATAACTTGAAAAAAAGAAAGAAAAAAACCCAGAGTTTGTACTTTTGGTTAGTGAATGATTGAACATTGCTGTTTTAAATTATTAATTTTAAAGATACTGAGATAGATAAATATTTCTTTATATAGGTTCATACTAAAAACATGATATATTTAAGCAGCGTTGGAGTTCATCTTTCTCTTACCGTTGATCAAAGTAACGTTAACGAATCTTCTGGTGTATAGGATTCTCTTGTAAGCTCTACCTTTTGGTTGCTTTGGCTTTTCAGATTTTTCAACCTTTGGAGTTTGGGATTTAACTTTACCAGCTCTGGATAAGGAACCGTGAACTTTAGCCATTTTCTGTTGTTTATATGATGTTTGGGGTTTTAATAATCATATTTTTGTGAATAGAATGAGATAACAAAAAGACTTTTTCTTATAAATGTATATTCATCAATGTTGAAATTAATAGAAAAGAAGAAAAAAAAAAAAATAGGTGTACGATTTTAACTCACAAAAAAAAAAAAAATAATCTAAAAAAGCCAAATGGGCGGAAATTAAAAAATGCAAAAAAAAAAAAAGAGTGACCATTCATCACTTTTCCATCCGCGTCTTATATCCGCACCTTCCTATTTGGGTAATAGCATTACTATATTAGGCAAACAATCTGGAGTATTTTAGCTAAAACATATTGCTACACATTATTGTCCTAAAAGAGTAATAATACTTCCCGATTAGGACAAAATTGTGTAGCGTCTGTATGTATCACTTTTTTTTTTTTTTTTTTTTCCTTATAAAAAAAAAAAAAAAAAAAAAAAAAAAAAAGTGTCCTTCTCTTCAATCAGGAAATTTGA
>JAJLRX010000007.1:0-49721 GCA_030567275.1 Hanseniaspora lachancei | reverse complement strand
TTCTGTAAAATACTCTTCCAAATTGCCGTCTGATTTCGTAGGATACAGCAGTTTAGGTTCTGAACTATCATTGTCGTCAGAGACAGCGTATATGTAGTAAATAGGGGTAAATAAGCCCTTCCAAATGGTTTCAACATTTTTCTTAAATTGTTCACCATAATCGTATCCGTACTTTTTGGCAGAGAGAGAATCCTCATCTCTGGTAAGTTCATCTTCTATAAAGCCGGCAGAGTCTTTTGAGTCTGAAGAAACAAACTTGTCACTGCCCCATTTGACCAATGTGCTAGGTATCTTCAAATAGTCGTTGACACCAGCTTGTTGGAATGAATTTTTTAGGTCCGCAAAAGTCTCCTTGAATTGTGAGGTGGTACTTAGATCTGAGTTTTGGTTTGCTGAGCCAACAATTATGCAGAGAATGATTATCAAACTTAAAACAACAAAGCATATGACTTTGTATGCCTTTCTGTGGAGTCTAAGAGCAAGCATTATGTACCTTGAGTATAGCCTGCTAAATTATTTATGGCGGTTATTTTTCTCCAATATTTTTTTTTTATGTATGAAGTTTTTTTTATATTACTATTGTTTTCAATATGTTCAATCAAATATTTGATTATTTTTTTTTTTTGTCAAGGTGAAGAAACAAGTAATGGATGTATTTAATGGTAAATATTCGACAGTGGTATAACTCTGATGATTACTCTCTGTTTTTTCAATTTTTATTTTTAATTTTGTTATTATTATTTTTTTTTTTTGGGAAACAAAAATATATGTGGGTCTTTTTTTTTTTGTCACTATGAATACGTATTTGATAAGTGTGAACAGAGTGTGACTTTGTTTTGGTGATTATCTTCTGAGTGGATATCAACAATGTTTATAGTTTGACACATATAGCTATAGTTAACTACATGAACTGATGTACAGATCTATATTAATAGATTACATTATAATTTCTATTTTATCTTAGATAACAATTAGCATATATATAATCTAATATAATTTACTAATGTTATGTCCACTTACTGAAGCTAAAAGAAGTTTACATTTTAAACCATTTTAAAAATAAGAATGTAAACAAATTTTAAAATAGGTTGAAAATTGTTGTATGAGAATAAGTCTATCGCTACCAATTGTGACTAACCCATAATCACGTTTTTTATTTAGTATTTTTTTTTTTTCTTGAATAAATTTCTTTATTAGCCGTATTCAATTTCAAAGGAAAAAAGAATAAAACAAAATAAATAATAAAATGGGGGGGGGGGTTTTTTTTAGTTGTACACACAGTATTCAACAATTAATGAATCATGTCCATAAACAATCATACTATTAAATAATAAAGCCTTACACAACCAAAGACAAAAAATAAACTAATATAATACAACACACAAAATGATGTCCAGATCTCTATCTCCTAAAAGACTTTCTTCTACCTTAAAGGCTTTCAACACTCCGTTAGCTCCTCCACCTGCTGCTTCCTACTCACAAGCCATGAAGGTCAACAACTTGATCTACGTTTCTGGCCAAATTCCAATGACTCCAGACAACAAGCCTGTTCAAGGTGACATCAAGGTCAAGGCTGAACAAGTCATTTCAAACATCAACGAAATCTTAAAGGAAGCCAACTCAAGCCTCCACCATATTGTCAAGGTCAACATCTTCTTGACCGACATGTCCAACTTTGCTGACTTCAACTCCGTCTACGCCAAGTACTTCTCAGAACACAAGCCAGCCAGATCCTGTGTTGCCGTTAAGGAATTGCCTTTGGGTATGGACTTGGAAGTTGAAGTTGTTGCTGTTGAAAAGGATTAATCATATATATCTATTATACTATGTTATAATTTAACTTTTCTCTCAATCAACTCATATTACAAATATACATATATATATTTATTGATTTTGAAAGGGATTCAAGTATTAAAACGAATTATGTTTTACAATCAAACGTACAAGTAGATTCAAAAAGGTTTAAACAACTTTTCGCGTTATCGGTATCGGCAAGTCTGATAACTAAATTCGCAAATTACAGGTTGTTGTTGGTTTTTTTTTCTGACGTCGGATTTGAAGGAGTAGAAAATTATTCCAGTTCTTACAGTACACGTGACATAGATTATTTGCTACAATTTTTTTTTTTTTAAAGCCAGAAAACAAACCAACTTTATGCTATTCACAAAAACTGGTTTTTTTTTCTTAATTTTTTTTTTTAAAAAAGAAATTCTCCAATTAGGGAAATTAAAAAAGAAATAGAGAAAAAAATAAAAATAAAAATGTCTTAATTAGGTAAAAACATATTTATTTGAATACGATGTTGTAACCAATTATCTCTTTATTGCAACAGGTACAAATCCATTACTATACATAAATCCGTATAAATAATAGTACAGTTGTTGAAACTATCTATGATTTTTATATAGGCACTAGGATAATACTATTTGTTTTTACTAAGTCTTCTTTTCAGTTTTTTTTTTTTTTTTACCTTCCTTGTACGTTCTTTGAAGTGCTTTTTCAATTAATACCTCTATAACAATTATAAAATTTTATGTATCATTTATCTATATATATTTTTTGCTGTTTTCCTATTTTGGACATATGCTCTTGCCTTGCTTGGTGTAATTTGAATACTCGGTGTGAAAAAAAAAATATAGGCAAGAAAAATACTGCCTAAGTGTTTGGTGATTACATATTTTTTTTCATTTCAACTTTTCTAAGTTTTCTCTACATGGGAAAAATTGTATGCGATTAATTAACATAATCATAGTGGGTAAGAAATCATTGAATTCAAGAAAAAACAGAAAAAAAAGTTCATAAAAACCACACTTATTATAACCTAAAACAATGGCTCAACGTGTTACCTTTAGAAGAAGAAATCCATGTATGTAGACGACAAAGTACAATCCAAGGACTGAAAATACATAGCAATACATCTAATGATGAAATATGAATATGATACAAATAGAAGCAGGTAGTGAAATGAATAACTTTATATGACACATGAACGACAACATACTTTTTACTGAAACCCATGATCAAACGCCTTTAGTATTCTATCACAGGGTTGAGAAGCCACACATGCTTTTATGATAACTAAACACTTAGTGACAGATAACAATGATGTATTTGTGAGAGTATATCAAAGACAAGTGATTCACGTCCAATTAGACTTACATTTTAAGTATAATTCACGGCCTAAAGCAACCAAAAATATAATAGCCAAACAATATTCGGTGAGAATAATACCACTTACAAAAAACGGAAATGTTGAATAGATGATAGATGAAATACGTGGATCAGAAGAAACCGGGATTGAGAAGCATTGAAACATCATTGATGATATCTCTTTGGAAAATATATGAGAAGAATCCTCTTGCAGTTACAAGTTGATTTATCAAAAGAGGTAAAAAAAGGCGTGTAAAGCAATATTAAGTTTTATTACATTATGGAAAATCAAAGTGGATTACACGTCTACATATTGTATCAATGACAGCCCTTGAATATGTTTTAATGGGTGAAGTAATACATTGTAAAGCTTCGAGAATGTGAAAACCATCAGTTTTGGATCTATGGGGTAATGAAATTTAAAGTAACAAAGTATCAGCTCTTGCATAAGAGAATTTAGGCAAAATTTATAATTTCAAATTCTTATTTCAAAAGAAGTAGAAACTGCCATTAAAGCTTTAAATTATAAACATATTCTTTTTTATCAAAGAAGTTGCATCTGAAAAAAAATGACCTTATAAACATCAAACTTTACTAACAATTGAACCTCATTTCTTTATTTATTTTTTCTACTGAGTGAAAAGTAATATAAATGTTGAAAATCGAGAACCAAATCCCTTACAATTTTTAAACAGACAACACCAAGTCTAACCAAATCAAGGTTGTCAAGACCCCAGGTGGTGTTTTAAGAGCTCAACACTTAAAGAAGGCTGCTACCAGACCAAAATGTGGTGACTGTGGTATCGCTTTACCAGGTGTTGCTGCTTTAAGACCAAGAGAATACGCCACTGTCTCCAAGACCAAGAAGCACGTTTCCAGAGCCTACGGTGGTTCCAGATGTGCCAACTGTGTTAAGGAAAGAATTGTCAGAGCTTTCTTAATCGAAGAACAAAAGATTGTTAAGAAGTTAGTCAAGGATGCTGCTAAGAAATAAGTTATTGACATGATAGAACAAGGGTGAATGATATGATCATTATATAACCAACACCTTTCTTTTTTATATATATCATAAAGATAAAATAAATTATAGTAAAAGCTGAAGAAACTATGTAGTATTTCAATTGTTCACTTATTATCTTTTACAAGATGAAATCAAAATACTAGCCAAACCATATTGCTTAAGTCCGACTAATAAAAATAAAAAAATATAAATTCACCACCTTATTTTTACATGGACCACTTAAAATTTTCAAAATACCCTATCATCATATATATATTTTTTGCACACGTTTATCTGATTTTAAAAAAAATACTAAACTCTATTAATAAATCATTTACAGATCACATTCATGAATAGCCAACACTAAATATACACATAACACTTATATACTATTCAACGTTTACAGAACAAGAACATTAAGAGTAGATATCTGGCCAATGTCTTTAAATAGTAATCGAATCAATGGACCAAGCAATCACATCCAATCTTTTGAAGATGACTTAGATAATCTTGATATTCAATCTTTTGAATTTGATATAGAGGATTTTATCAACAATGACTCGTCAAATCATATGAACGACACTCATCTTGGTAAGGACTCTTCACAAGGGAAATCAACCAAAAAAAACGATGACCACAGTCTTTATGAGCTTAACTCGCTGAAAAAATCCAACAGCAGATCATCCCTTCTGAGTTATTCATCACAAAAAAGAACATTCAACCCAGTCAACGATGCCAAATCTGGAAATATTATCACGCGATTGTTGAATATATTGATCAGGCGTCACAACAAGGGCTCAAAGAAAAACAGATTGAACATAGACAACTCTAGTCAATCTGTGGAAAACATCATCAATCATGACTACAATGAAAGGGAGATAAGACCACTGACATCACCTGTTCTGGGCTATAAAAAGTATCCATCAAACTGTATAATGAACAACAAATACAATGTTGTGACATTCTTCCCAATAATCCTTTACGAACAGTTCAAGTTCTTTTTCAATCTATATTTCCTACTTGTTGCTCTGTCCCAAGCAATCCCACAACTTCGAATTGGATACTTATCGTCTTATGTGGTTCCACTAGTGTTTGTTTTGTCAATAACTATGGGTAAGGAAGCCATGGACGATATACAGAGACGTAGAAGAGACAAAGAACAGAATAGTCAACTATACACTATTGTTAACATAGATTCGGACTTACAAACAACGTGCCTAAAGCCAAGCAGCGATTTGAAGGTTGGGCACATAGTGAAACTCAACAAAAACGATAGGGTGCCTGCAGACATGTTGATGATTCAAGCCGAGGATTCAAATGGGGAAACTTTCATCAAAACCGATCAATTGGATGGTGAGACAGATTGGAAGCTTAAAACCTCTACCTCATTGACACAAAATGAAAGTATCCAAAACATAATTAAAAATTCGTCCATAATTTGCGAGCCGCCATCAAAGGAAATCTATAAGTTCCAAGGTAAACTAATCTATAAAGAAAGCACCAGTGTTTCCTTGACTTGTGATAACACCTTGTGGGCCAATACAGTTATTGCATCCCAGGGCCATGTATACGGTATAGTTTTGTACACTGGGCTTGAAACTCGTCAGCAAATGAACACAACATCTCCCTCAGTCAAAAGTGGATTGTTGGAACTTGAAATCAACAAGATCTCAAAGCTTCTGTGTCTTACTGTATTTGTTCTTTCGTTATTGTTGGTTCTTTTCAAAGGATTCAATAACAAGGAGTGGTACTTGGACATAATGAGGTATTTAATTCTTTTTTCAACCATTATACCCGTTTCGCTAAGAGTCAATTTGGATCTAGGAAAGTCAGTTTATTCCTATCAAATTGAAAAGGACCAGGAAATTGCAGGAACCATAGTAAGAACATCAACAATCCCTGAAGATTTGGGTAGAGTGTCTTACTTGTTGTCTGATAAAACAGGCACACTAACACAAAATGATATGGAAATGAAAATGCTACATTTAGGTGATGAGCTTTATTCATTTGAGTCTTTTGAAATTATCAGGAGTAAACTGGCGTTGCTAAATGATATCAAGGAGCTTGAGTCGCATAAAAATACATTGATGAATACTATACTAACATTAGCCCTATGTCACAATGTAACACCCACTGTTGATAATGTAGCGGATGTATTTGAAGGCAATTCCAACAAGATCTCTTATCAAGCGGCATCTCCTGATGAAATTGCCATTGTGAAATTCACAGAATTCATAGGATTGACCTTGATCAAAAGAGATCGACATGAGATCACCATCTACCACAATGCATCCAAAACGAAGTTAACCTACAAGGTTTTGAATACCTTCCCATTCAATTCCGACACCAAGAGAATGGGGATTGTTGTTCAAAACTCATCAACAGGCAAAATCACGTTTTTAGAGAAAGGTGCTGATACTGTTATGGCAAGCATGGTATGTGCCAATGAATGGTTGGAAGAGGAAGTTGACAACTTGGCTCGTGATGGATTGAGAACATTAGTTATAGCCAAGAAAAATTTGTCACACGAGGAGTATACCCTATTTGAAAAGGAATATAAGACTTCATCACTTTCAATGATCAACAGAGAGGCTTTACTGGCTGAAACTGTTAGCAAGCACCTTGAAAGCAACTTAAAGCTATTGGCTTTAACTGGTGTTGAGGACAAATTACAAGACGAGGTCAAAAATTCCATCGAAACCCTAAGAAATGCTGGCATCAAAATATGGATGTTAACAGGGGACAAGGTTGAGACTGCCAAATGTGTCTCCATAAGTTGTAGATTGATTACCAAAGGACAAAGGATATTCCGTATAGAAAGACAAACACCCAATGGAAACAATGACTATGAAATATTGCAAAAATTGGAGGATGTCAAAGCTGACAAAAACGGTGTGTTGATTATTGATGGTGAAAGTCTGTCAACTTACCTGACCCACTACAAACTTGAGTTTTTCAAAGCCTGTATAGACCTTCCAGCTGTTATTTGCTGTAGATGTACTCCTCAACAAAAGGCTGACATTGCCTACATGATCAGAGACTTCACTGGTAAGAGAGTCTGTTGTATAGGTGATGGTGGGAATGATGTTTCCATGATCCAAGCTGCCGATGTTGGCATTGGTATTGTGGGTAAAGAAGGTAAGCAGGCCTCGCTAGCAGCAGACTTCTCGATCAATCAGTTTTCATATTTGACAAAGCTACTTTTATGGCATGGGAGAAACTCATACAAGCGATCTGCAAAGCTATCTCAGTTTGTTATCCACAGAGGCTTGGTAATTTCAGTTTGCCAAGCATTGTATTCGATCAGCTCCAAGTTTGAGCCATTGGCATTGTACCAAGGATTTTTGATGGTTGGGTACTCCACCTGCTACACCATGATGCCTGTGTTTGCATTGGCATTTGATTTTGACATTCCTTACAAGTTGTGCAAGTTGTATCCAGAGTTGTACCAGGACCTAATCACGGGTAAGTCCTTGAACAAAAAAACCTTTTATGGATGGTGTTTGTTGTCTTTGTATCAAGGTATAGCAATTCAAAGCTTGTCACAAAAGTTCACGAGTTTGAAGTCAGATGATTTTACCAAAATGGTCGCTATCAGCTTCATCTCATTAGTTTTGAATGAGCTGATTATGTCTGGCTTAGAAATCAGAACATGGCAAGCATTCATGACATACGCACAAGTTTCCACAGCTGTATTTTTTGTCATTTCAATTCCATTCCTAAGTGAGTATTTTGACTTGTCATATGTTTGCTCATTTGAGTTTTTCCCTGAATTGATCTTCATCATAGCTTTGGGTGTATTGCCGGTGTTTGTTATAAGAAGCATTTACAGAAAATGGAACTTGCCCAGTTATGTCAAGGTCCAACATTTTGCAGTTTAATGTATATTCATATATCTATAACTATATAAGCTTGATTGTCTTTATCAACCAGTAAAAAAGCAAACCCACTTCTCTCATGCATTTATCAGTTTTTTGGTATTCTCATATAGCTTGAGTCTTGCCTTTTCAATAATATACCATTGTGGATCGTTCTTCTATCGCTTTCATCATCCGTTTCATCTTCGGAATCCATCGGAGGCAAGTACTTTGAGCCGGTGTACTTGTGTTTAGTCTTTTGGAAATCTTGAGAGTGAGCATATGGCAAGCTATTGTGAATCAAATTCAGCGCTGAGCTTGCTCTTCTAAATTTCTTTGGAACTGCCACCGATGATCTTATGGATCCCTCTTCGCTGGTCAGTAGCGAGTTACTTTGTATAATGTTCGCATTCTCAGAATAATATCTAGTGACCTCCTCCATGATGGATAATTGCTCTTGGAGATCATTGATAGCCTCATAGTCAGATCCAACAACAGATAAGTTTTTACACATATCTTGAGCATCCATAACATCGTCGCTTCTTTTGAATCCAATCTGATAAGGCAATTTCATATGATCAATGCTTATGTTTAGTAAGGTGACGTTGGTAACTTGAAGATTCTCAACTCTTAAAATGATCCATATGAATCTTCTAAACATCTCTACAAATGCAATGAAAATCGACGTCATAGCATTCTGCTGGATCTCTTTAGGGAAAATAAAATAGACCACCCAACTAAATCTTAACAATGAGTCTTCAATTATTGCAAAATAGTAAAATGATTTTTCCTTCCAGGACGTGTAAGTCTTAGTTTCCCAATTTTTGGATTTACAAAGCAACAAGGTTTTTCTTAAACCAAATGTGTTTTTATCCCATGACTGAAGCAAGCTGAAATCTAAAATAACATCCCATAAGGCAGTTATCATAGAGTTTGCAATAGAAATGATAATGAAGGCTGTTCGGACATTTGAGTTGAAAGGATGTATTCTGTAAAGCATCAATGAAAGCTGAAAGAAAACACCAAGTAGATATTTGAGCCCATTGGGAATATGTGGAAACCAATCTCCGGAGTCCAGAAATCTTCTCCAACACTGAAGAGATCTCAGCCAGTTTGGAACAGCAGATATTATACCCATTAGATGCGATCTGGAAGATGAACACTGTGAATAATCGTTTTTGGAGGCACAATAATCATAGCAGAATATTAAATAGATGTTTGTAAGTGAGTAACTCAAGGAACATAGAATATCACCCAAGAAGAAGTCAGTAAACTCTACTGGGTACCAAAATGCACCAAACAATCTGATGAATGGCGTTAACAGCCATATAGTTGAGTGTCTATTATGCTTTGTTGCTTTACATCTAGCACTATCTTCTAATCCATCCTTCAAAAACGGATATGCCCATTGAGGCTTGAAGTAAACCAATGGCAAAACAATAAATAAAAATATGCTGCAATATGGCTCCAGTCTACCATTCAAGCTCAAAGACCCCATTGACATCAAACAACAAATCACCAAGATGCTTGAAATCAACAGCAAATTTCTTGATATCTCAGTGTTACTGAAATCATTGTAATAGTTTGTTAACACACCCAATTGATTAGTCTTTAAGGGCTTGATCTCTCCAAACATGATGAACCGGTAGTTAATCTTAAAATGAAACCATATGTAACAGTTCAGCTGATACAGCAAAGCCATAAGAATAATGAGATAGAAGCCTCCCCAAACAGGTAGCAGGATTTTGTTTTGCAAGGAGTTAGTTGCCTTTATAGACATTCCATAACTCAAGGTCTTTATAATAATTACTGATGACACACCTATTTGAATTCCCGCCAAGAAAAGCTCCTTCAGTGTCAAGTTGTATTTTCTTACTAAGAACTCATTGAACTCATTGTTCATGATGGAATCACTGTGCTTCAAGAAAACTCTTCTTCTTTTGGAATCCGCTTTATCGAGAGCAAGTGTATTGGCATAATGATAAGACAGGAGTCTTATGGCCTCGTGAACCTTGGACGAAAATTTAGGCCTGTGTTCGGGCTTGTATTCCTCAAGAAGAGTGCTGTGGATTTGATCAAATTTCTCTAGTAACAAGTCTTCACACATTTTTGATTTTTTGAGAAGGATTTCCTTAATGAAAGGAAGTTGATTGGATTCTTTTATATTCTTGTCATATTTTTTGACTATCTTGAGAATGGCTTGAATGTTTGTATTCCTGTACATTTCAAGCTTTTGTAGCAAAGCAATCAATTCATAGGTAGACTCTGACAATAGCTTATTAATTTTCTCCCAGTTCCAAATCCATTCTGTTTTAATGCTCATGATGTTTGTGTTTTCGTTATTATCCAAATCCTCATCATCCAAGAAGTGAATGTAACTGTCGCCCTCCTCATCTATTCCAGAAAGTAATTTTTTGCTCTCTGAACCTTTGAATGTTTTAAATTTTTCCAAACTGGGAAATGAGGGCAATATGTCGTAATCATCCATCCATTTGGTAATTTTATATTTCCAAGATTGCTGCTGTGATGACATTTGTTTGTAATCAAAGGTACTCTCTATGGATTCATAGTTTTGGTTTTTGATAAACTTATCTCTTTCATTCATCATCAGCATGTATATCTTTATTTGAAGCACTATTGAGCCCACACTTGATAGATGGTCTTTGATGAAAACATCCTCAAGGTACTTCATCTTGACTTCTTCGTTTTCGACATCTAAATTATCCAAGCCAGCAGAATCTAGTGAGTTTGAGCCTAATAACGAGTCAACTTTCTCGTTATAAAATGATTCACACTTGTGAAACTCCTGATTGATTAGCCATTGATTGATGAATGGGTCATCTGTGTTTGCGTCAGAGACCTTGTATTTTTTGATTAGCTTTTTACCTTGCTTATAGTTGATGTATTTATCCTCCCACTCAGGAATGCTTGTGTCTCTAATGTGATCTGCAAATTTCATGATGACGATGCTGTTATGATTATTTGTTCTTGATGTAGTTGTTGGTTACTGATAACAATTTGGGTGAATAATGGACGAGATTATAACAATCACTTTGACTTTTTTTTTTTTTCCTTTTTTTTTTTCTTTTTGAGATTTTCCAAGTAAACCGGGGGGTTTTTTGACGTACCAACATTTAAGTTTTCTCCACTCACTAATTTCATAAAATCATTATCAGGTTTTAATCATTTTACACACTTCCTATTTAGGCAATTATATTTGATTATCATTTTTTTCATAGAGTTTCCCACCCTTCCTCATTTTTTTTATAGCCACTCAATGATTAAATCCCACCAAAAAAGTCAAAAAGAAAACACCACCCAATATAAAAGAACTACTATAAAAACAAGAAAGACCATGGCCCGTAAGAAAAAAGTAGAAGTACCTAACAATGAGAACCTAGACATTGAAAAACCTCAACCAAAAAAGGCCAAGAAAAAAACTTATACAATCGAAGAAAAGGCAGTCATTCTTCAAGACATATTATCCCTTAAACATGAAGTCTATTCAATGAAAGAACTAGAAAAATTAATACCAAAGAAATCCAATGGTGTGATAAACTCTATGCAGTTGAAGGAAGTTCTGGACTATTGTATCAACGAAAACATGGTGATTTGTGAAAAATGCGGAATTTCAAATGTTTATTATAACTTCCCGATGCTTCAAGAAAAACAGAACTGTGAATTGTTAAAAAGCCAAAAAGTACTCTTGGAAATATTACAAAAACAAACAACAGAGTTAAAGACTGAATATGACAACACCGTCATCACTAAAAAGAAATGGATTTCGGATAATGAAAAATTAATTCAATTGAAGGAAACAGAGTCCATCTTAGATGCGGATATAAAGAAGCTTAAAAGGGTATTTGATGAGTATGATACGGAGAGTTTACAAAACAATATCAAAATATACAACATGAAATCCAATATCATCAGAGATAACATTTTTGCCATGATAGGTTACATAAAAGAAAAGGTGAATCTTTCCTACTTGGGAGACAATGACTTCTTGAGTCATCTAGGAATTATCGATTCTGAACTAGAGTTATTGAATAATTATGAAGATTAGCTATATATTACAAGTGTGCTTACTGCTTACATGTAGCCACATGATGCTTAAGATTATCTGTTCTTGCAAATCGCTTTCCACACTTCTGACACATGTGTGGCTTGATTTTTTTATGCACACAGTTGATGTGTCTCACCAAATGGTCCTTTCTGCTAAAGCTTGTGTTTTTCCCGCCCAGGGGCATCTGCACATTGAGCAGATTGTTGGACTTGATGCTCTTGTAATCAAAATTTGACAGGTCCTCATCAGGCAAAAAGCAGTACGGACACGTGTAGTACGAGTCTGTTTTCTTGGTTGCCTTCCGCCCTCTGGTCTTCGAACTCGAGCTTCCAACCAGTGATGGCGAATTTACCAGGCTTGTGTTGGATGCTGCCTGACTAGACCCTGGCCTCATCGACATCGGCGTGGTGCTTCTCTCAAGCATCATCGGCGACATATTGGATCTACTGGTCTGTGCTGATCCCTGTGGAGACAGAATGGACATTTGCGCATGTAAATTGCCATTTAGTGATGTTTTTTGGGAATTGATTATGGATAAATGATCATCATTGCTGCCGGGTTCTGAAAACGTATTTGGATAACTAGCCTGATTGGAGTTGTAAAAAGTACTTCCTATAGTAGAGTTGTCACTACTACTTTTGCTTCGTAACATTTTGTCTGTTTTTTTACTTGTAGAACTCGACTTCTTAGATTTATATGATTTGTAGACATGGAATGATGCTGGAGCATCCTTATCTAAGGTGATGTTCTTGGAGCGTTGCTGGGCGGCCAGTTTATCCATGATATTGTTCATTTGATCCTTTTTGGAAACATATCTTTGTCCACCTTCGTATAGTTTTTGTAAATTTATCAGATTGTCTTGTTGTTCCTTAATCATTTCTTGTTGCTTTTGTTGTTGTTCCATCAATTCATTTTGCACCTTCATGTTCAAGTTGTCAATATTCACCTTGCTTGAGGTAATCAAATATGGATTTTGCTGCTGTTGAGCCTCCATTGTTTCTATGAAATCTTTGATGAGAACTTGTTGTTGACCTTGTGATTGCAGGTAGAGCTGTTTCAGTTGAGGTAGAGAGCAATTAGAATTAAGAATTTCTTCATAGAATCGTAGTTGTTCAATGGCCGTAGTTTGTGATGACATGATCATGTTGTTTAATTGAATGATATTGTCCTGGATCTTTGAGGCTTCATCCTCCAATGACACATGATCTGGTGATGAATTGATTTGAAATTTCTTAAGTAGTGATTTGTATTTACTTCTTCTACTTGACCCATCAAGATTATGCTTATTTCTCTGAACGGGAAATCTATTGGATGCCGCGTGATTGTACTGATTGACAGCACTTGCAGCTTGCCTATTGATGGTAGAAGCATTATAAGAACTCAAATGGTTTTGTAAAATTCTTAATTGAACAGGATTAAAATTGTGCTTTTCAGACAGTTCAATGTATTTTGCTTCCATTTCTCTGGATCTTTTATCTTTCAAAATCCTTTCCTTCAAGTGTTCAGGAAGACCCTCCAATTCTATGATTGTTTTAGGATTGGTTTGTAAAGCTGGGTTGGACCTCAAGATCTCTGTTATTCTTTCAGTAGCTCTTTGCTGTTGCTGATTTATCTGCTCAGTTCTAACCTTAGTGGTATGCTGTTGATTTAGGTTTAGTTTATCAAAGTTAGAGTACACATCACTTTCGTCATTGATGCTTTTTAAATTAAATCCGTTATAAGAGTTGAAGTCGGCCCCCTCGATGTATTGCTGTATTTTTTCCTTTTCCGCATTTGTTTCCAATAAGCTCATGAGAAGCTGTCTTAATTCTCTTTCGTCTTCGTTATAGTTGTCCCCATACACCTCCGTTTCTTTAGATTCATTGATTTTGTCACCAAATTCATTTGCCAATGGGTTACCAAAGGCATCGACCAAATAAAACTCTCCATCAATTTCAGATAAGTACACACCAATACCTGAGCTTGATTCCGAGGTGAGCTCATTGGAGTTGGTCATGTATGAGGAATTGTTGCTATTTTGGGAGTTATCAGGAGCAGCGGAGACTAGAATGTGTCCTTTATCATCGCCAGTCCCCTGTTGAAAAACCAAATCAACACCATGCTTCACACCTTCAAATGCCATTTGATTTGCAGGGTCAACCTTGTTGGTTCTTATCAAATCGTCATACTCCTCTTGCTTTTGTCTCAACTGAAGCAAGTAATACTGTTGTGCTAACGCGAGCTGGTCCTGCTCATTATTGCTTCCAACGTCATTGTAGAACATGTTTTTATAATCGTTTATAAGTCCGGGAGTGTTGTTTACTTTAGAAAAACTATTAGCAATGCTGCTAACATCTTGATGATTGGGGATTTGATTAAAGCTGTTGACATTTGTTGAATTAGTGGGTGTGAGATCATTTTGATCTGTATCTTGTCGAAGAGAGTTATTTTTTATAGGATTATCAATTCTTTGTCCATCATCCAAGTAATAATTGAAATCATAGTCGTCATATAAATGATAACTCAGATTTTCATTATTGGGATTTGACTGAGAAGGTCGTTTATTTGAGGAGATGTCTTTCTGATTGTTGGTTATATTTAGATTTGATTTCGCAATGTATTGTTCTAGCTGTTGGTCATATGAAGAATACAAACTTGTAAAACTTTCAGGATAGGCCTGCTCGTTATTAGTTTGACTCATTAGACTCTAAAGAAATAAACAAAAAAAAAAAAAATAGATGCAATGTTATGAAAGAGACACTCCTTTGTTCTGTGTAATACTAAAAATCAATAAATTGCAATAGCACTGATAATTTATGGTATACTATAAGATAGTTGTCTTACTTGTGAATTAGTAAACTAGGCTTAGCAAGTCGTTATTTTGTCAAAAAAACATAGATTATCATAAAAAATACGATACAAAAAACGGTGAATTGTCTAAGGCAAAATACAAGAAAAAAAAAAGAAAAAAAGCGGGAAATTAGCTTCGGTCTAGAACAATATGAAATTAATGATGGATTGGCCGTAATAAGGGGAGGTGTGTGGATGAATATTGGATCATTTTTTATAACTTCAACATGTAAACTTTAGAAAAAAGAAATATATTACTCTGTGTTTATGATGACTCATTGTCTAAACTTACAGCTAGCTGATATATTCCATTTCATGTTTATATCAATAAATGTATGAGTCTCATTTGAAGTTAGAGGCTAATTCTGTTACTCCTAGTTTTTTTTTCTTGATGGCAAAAAAAAAGAAGAAACGAAGCAAAAAATATGAATATATTCATGTTTCCGATATCCCTTAAAAAAAAAAAAAATACATAAAGACCTGTCGTTCGTAGAATTTTTTAATATTCCAATATGTTAATGTTTAATAAACCAAACTTGTAACATACCAATAGTATACTCCATCTTCCTCAATAATGAATGATAACACTATACCTGCCATTCTTTTCTTAAATGAACCTGTAAAAACAGATCTGTACAACTCACTGGAGAAGAAATACGGCATCTTCAACTTCCGCTTTGCTAAAAGAGGTAAAACTCCTGCAGAACAGCAAAGAGATTTTCTAAACTATATAGAACAGAACTTCTATCCTACTACCGAATACAAACTAGAGGCTTTATACCTAGGTTACTCAGGCTTTCACCCAATGGGCGATGGATTGACCGAAGAACTTATCATCAAATACCAACAACTACAATTTCTAAAAGTTGCCACTTTATGTTCCAGAGGTATAAGCAAAATATGCGTGGATTATCTAAAGGAAAAGTACAACACTATCATCAAAAATTATGATGACAGTGAGTTATACGTTGCAAATGACGTGGCTGATTGTGCTATGTATCATGTACTTGAAGGATTTAGAAAGTTCTCATACCAACAAGAAAAGCTAAGAGAGGTCTTACATTCTGACATCACAAGAGGCGTTTTGAGAGGAGATCAAGAGGATGAATTGAGGTTTTGCTTCGGTCATGAACTGCAATTATTAACCGAGCAAAAAGAAGACATTGTTATCAACAAACAACACAATGATGATCTTAATGAAGATCTAGAATATCTCAAAATCACCAGTGAAGTCACTGAACAACCAGTGGATGTAGCACAGTACATGTACACAAACTCTCCAATGAATAAAAAGGCACTGGTAATGGGGTATGGGAATATAGGTCAAAAAGTTGCTTATAAGTTGAAGTATGGGTTATCAATGGATGTTTCATACACAACCAGATCTGGTGAAAAACAAGATGTTGAACGTGCCTTAGATGACATCAAGTATTTCCCATGGGGCAAATGGAATGACAGTCTGAGTCAATTTGATGCTATTGTGTTGTGTTTACCCTTATCTCCAGAAACCAAGCACTTGGTCGATAAAGATTTCTTAAAGAAGTGCTCTAGAGACGAAGATGACAATCTCAACCATTTGACTTTGGTTAACTTGGGTAGAGGGATGCTAATTGACTGGGAAAACATCCCTGAAGAATTTATAACAAATAAAATTAGACACGTTGGGTTGGATGTATTCTACAAAGAACCTTCCTTGACCAAGGAGTGCGATAACTTGAATCAAATGAACTCTTCCATAACTCCTCACATAGGTTCATCCACTTTTGAGGTGTTCAACAAATCATCTGAGTTTTGTTTGAAGTTGATAAAGGAAACACTAGAATGATTTATATACTGTCTGTTAAAGAATACCGTTTATGGCATTTTCTTTTCCCTTTTTTGTTTTGTTTAAATGTATGTGTAAAAATTCCCCTTAGTCGTGTTTCCGCGTGACCAACAACCAATAAATTCATCTATTTTTTATCGTTTTTTAGAAAATATGTATACTTGATAAAGAGTTTAAACAGTAGGGGGTTTTGTGACCTTTAGAACCAATCTTAAAGAACATCCCACAATTTTTGAACAGCATCTAGTCTAATAGACAAACTGAAGGTACTTAAAAATGTATAGGTATTATGCTTGATAAAAATGAAAAAAAGGTCCATCAATATAATCTTATATTGACAACGATAACAAAATTAATCAAAATCTCATAGGTCAAGTAGGGGATTTGCTGGCGGACTTAAGAAGCTATTTGGTAAAATCACGCCAAAAAAATAATTTTTTCAAAAAAAAATATTCCAAGTGGGCAAAATTTTTTTTTTGGTAGGAACTCTTTTTTCGATTGGGCAAATTCTCAAACTTATAGTGCGTAAGATATTTGTTTTTTATAATTGGGTTTAGGTTATAATTTGTTTATAACTTCCTCCTTGAATGATACTAAATAGAAAGGAAAGTGCTAAAAAACCTGTGAAATAATACACTTTAATTAATATCCTATTCAACTATTTATAATAACTTCTCTTTTTATCAATAAAAACAGAAGCACCTATTTTTTGTAAATCAATCAAAATCTATATTCCAATCCATATATTAAAACATTAATTACTTTCAACTTGATTTATAAAAAAACTAACAGTAAATTAAATAATATTTCTTACCAATAATAATACAATAAAATTGTTATAAAGACACATAATCATAAAAATACTATCAACAATGCTATCCAGAGTCACTATCAACAGATCCTTAATAAAAACCTCTTTGAGATCTTTTTCTATTTCTCCAGCTGTTTTCCAAAACAAGGTCACCAAACCAAAAACCTCTGAAGAGATCAGCAAAGAATACAACACCCTTATTGTCGAAAACGTCAAGGAAAGAGAAGCCAAGATCAAGGAATTCACTCAATTCATGAAGGAAGCCGGATACGACCAAACCATTTACGATATCAAGAGCACCGAAGATTTATTTGGTCCTGGTCCAAAAGATAACACCGTTCCTACCGAATACGAACAAGCCACCGGTATTGCCAGATATGAATTGTTAGGTAAGATGGCTGGTATTGATGTTTTTGACTTTGGTTCATCAACTCCAAACAGAATCGGTACTCCACAAGACCCTATTCCTGTTTTGACCCAAGACGCCTTTGCATATGTTGGTTGTGGTGGTATTCAAGATAAAAACGTCCATGAATTGATCTTCTTGAGACCTACCACCGAAGAAGTAGCCAGATGTCCTGAATGTGGTCAATGTTACAAGGCTGTTTTAGTTCCAGGTGCTGAAGTCCACGGTGAACACGCTCATTAAGCAACCTTCTTTTCAATTTAAAGAATAATAGTAGTACACAGTTATATATCAATTTAAGTCAAAAAAAAGAAGTTGATTTATTACAATCATATGATATTTAAGAGACAGAAATCATCCAGTTTTGTGTTGGTTGCAACATAGGTACGCTATGTTTTTTCAATTCTTTTCTCCATCAGCCTTATTATTGTTTTGTTCTTCCTTAAGCCAGTAAGTTGTTAGAGGGCACAAAGTAACATCAGACAAACAATGATAAAGTCTTATCTCAGTTTGATGTGTTGAATTGTTAGTTTCCGAGAAAACCAAGGAAGAGTGTTTAAGCCAGAGGAGGTTTATCGGGTCTGAGAGAAAAACAAATTAAAAAAAAATTGTAGCAAAAAAAAAAAAACACAAACTAAATATAAAAATTTGAAATATATATTTTTTTTGCATATTAATATTACAAATGCCCCTTTTGGGAAATAGTTTGCAAATGTGTAAGTATGTATGTTGTCGAAATTCTTCAACTTATTGTGTAGTCGGCATACTGTCGGAGTTAGAGAAGATGTCGATTGTACAGCGAAAGCAAAACAACAGCGATACAATTCAGCATTGAGGTGTAAGCAAAGTTCAAAACCAAAGCCCTAGCACTAATTATGAAATGAATGAAGGGAACATTCTCAAGGTTTTATATGTTAGCTTTCATTTTAAACATATTAATGCTGTGCATTTAACTGTCAATATCTCTTCAATTAGCGTATTATTTCTGGAGAAAAAAAAAATAGACTGAGGCTTTCCGTTTTGGGAAATGCCATTGATTTACCTTTTGCAACTAAAGCAAAAAAAAGGGTAAGAAGATTACTGAAATAGGAAGTTGAATGCATTCCGTCTAGCGAGGGAAGGCATAGCATAAAATTTTTTTGGTTGAAGTCTACCCAGCGTAATCAGTTATTGGTTTTCTTTAAAATTTTACAATAAATATATATTTTTTTACATCTTCTCTCTGTATAGTAATTTTTTTTTTCCAAATAAATCTTTAATATGTTTGTTTGAACTACAGAAATCATATTATAATGAATTGTTAGGTTTTAAAATAAATAATAGAAGGTTCCTCAAGTACCATAAATCACATATACAGGTATGTAAATGACCTACATGGTCTTGAGTGAATTAATGAAGTTATAGCTTATCCATCAATTATACTGATGCTTTAGACTACGAGTTAAAGTACTATACTATGAACTAATATGTTTTTAGTAGGAATATAAACCAATAGATGGTTGGATTCATTGGACATTGAGCAATGTTTATATGAGGAATTATCAATATCAAGCAGAATTAAAGTTAATATATTCAAGTTTGCAGGAGACGCATACATTTTTAGTGCAACTGGAAAAGGACGTGGCCTTTTTAAACAATTGGAGAAATATTAGAAGAAGAAGTTAAGCAATAATTTTTTTGGAATAGGGGACATTGACTCTTATTGTTATCTACTTTTTCAGGATAGTATTTAGTGAATGAAAGGGGTTGATGTTTTTAATTGGATAACAATGTTGTTACTTCATAAACGTTGCATCAAGCAAGATTTACTATTAGTTAATGACACTTCAGAGAACGAGCTGTGTTCGTCAGAGTAAAAAACGATTTGATGATGTCTACTATTTTAAAGTTTTCTTCGATTGTCTCAATAGTTAATTTACAAGATTTTTAAACTCGCTGAAAAACGGAAGAGGTTCACTCAATTATAGCTTTATAGTCAAAAGCAGATGTATTATTGTGGATGAGCAAAAACTTTATCAAATCTACCAAAAAATATCTAATTTTATTTAAATTATTTTTTGACAACAATATAATAAAGCGAACCAATTCTTATAAGGTTACTAACAATTGCACAATTTTTATTATTAAACATAACATTTTTAAATTAGCATGCCAAAAAAGAGAGCTTCCAACGGTAGAAACAAAAAAGGTAGAGGTCACGTCAAGCCAGTCAGATGTATGAACTGTTCTAAGTCTGTTCCAAAAGATAAGGCTATCAAGAGAGTTCAAGTCAAGAACATTGTTGAAAACGCTGCTATCAGAGATTTATCTGAAGCTTCCGTCTACAATGAATACGCTTTACCAAGAGTCTTCGTTAAGAACCACTACTGTGTTTCCTGTGCTATCCACGCCAGAATCGTCAGAGTCAGATCCAGAGTTGACAGAAAGAACAGAGCTCCACCAAGAAGACAAAGATTCACTAAGGCTGCCGACAAGGTTTCCCCAGAAGGTGCTGCCGCTGCTGCTTTATAAATATGATTCAAAATATTATAAATGTTAGAGATTAAAAAAATAAAAATAAAACCAGGATTAAACTACGGGAATTTCCGTGATTATTTTTGGAGCACACAGTAGTTGTGTCATTTAGTTACATCAAATATATATAACTTTTGATTATAACGTTAAATTAAAAAAAAATAAAAATATAGAAGGTTTGGTTTGGTAAATAATGAGTCCACGAGTTCTTTAAAATTATTAGAATAGTTATTTTTATAGGTGTTTGACAAGAACAGCTGGATTTCCTGTTTGGTTCCTCAGCAAATCACATGATACCCTTAACGTTGAGATAAAATTCAAATACGTAAACAATCAAATATAAAGTGCCATACATATCATTCTGCTCAAATTGACGAGAATCGAGAACGGTGTGCTCTATGGTGACATATTGAAGGTTTATGCCAATAGTGTTGCGTAACTACCTGTGCAGTGAGATAACATACGTAAGGAATACAGTACTGTGCTCGTACCTTAATTTGAGATCATAATTTATTTAACGTAAGAAATAAATACAATGTCCTTCACACCAAAAAAAAAAAATAAAACAAACAAAAAAATTTTTTTTAGATAGAAAAAGTGAAGGGAGAGGACCCACTGGAAGCTAGGGAGGGGGGGAAAAAAAATACCACAAATACAATAAACTCAGAAAAAAGAGTAACTTATAGGAATCTCCATCAACACAACTCTTCATTAATTTGAATTCATAAACAGAAAAGATAAAGACAACAGCAATATCTTATACCACAACTATTTTTTATTTAAGAAAAAACTCCTTACCAGAATCATATACAACTCACCCATTATACAATAAAGGAAAACATGTCTAAACTCGAAGACTTTTACAATTTCAAATTCAGCCAATGCTTTGGCGACAAGCAAGATGTTGTAATTACAGAGGCTGATATCATAACTGCTGTGGAGTTTGACTCAACTGGAGACTACCTGGCCACTGGAGACAAGGGTGGTCGAGTTGTGCTTTTTGAAAGAAACCATGACATTGAGCACAATGAAATGATAGATGATGAATCCAAGGAAGAGAACACGGGCGTCACAAATTCTAGCAATTGCGAGTACAAATTCCTTACAGAGTTTCAAAGTCACGATGCTGAGTTTGATTACTTGAAGTCATTGGAAATAGAGGAGAAAATCAATCAAATCAAATGGTGCAAGCCCACAAACAACGCCCACTTCATACTTTCCACCAATGACAAGACTATAAAGCTATGGAAAATATATGAGAAGAGTATCAAGTTGGTATCTGAAAACAACTTGGAAAAGAGAAATGACAGCATAACCAACCTAAGGAGACAAATGAGTAATGACGGACTATTTGGAATGAATAAAAAGGCTCCTCTAACACCACCCTTTTCTTTTGATAATCTAGTCTTACCAAAGCTTTCATACCACGATAAAATCATAGCAGCACAACCAAAGAAAATATACGGGAATGCACACACGTACCACATCAACTCCATATCTCCAAACACCGATGGAGAAACATTTTTGTCCAGTGATGACTTGAGAATCAACCTGTGGTCATATGAGGTTCCTGACCAATCATTCAACATTGTTGACATCAAGCCAGCAAACATGGAGGAGCTTACTGAGGTGATCACCTCGTCTGAGTTTCATCCTGAACATTGTAATTTATTTATGTATGCATCTAGCAAAGGGACCATCAAGCTTTGTGACATGAGAAACAACTCCCTGTGCGACAACCACTCGCAGGTATTTGAGGAATACTCTGACCCATACAGCCACAACTTCTTTACTGAAATTACATCGTCCATATCTGATGTCAAGTTCTCGCCTGATGGGAGATACATCGCAAGTAGAGACTACCTAACTGTGAAGATCTGGGACATCAACATGAACAAGGAGCCATTGAAGATCATACCTGTGCATGAAAACTTGAACAGCCGGTTATCCGAGACTTATGAGAACGATGCTATCTTTGACAAGTTTGAAGTGGGCTTTGCCAAGGACTCCAAAACTGTTATGACTGGATCATACAACAATCACTTCATGATATACCCTGGGTCTGATTTTAATGGGAACTACAAAGAGATTGATACAACCCAAGCTGTTGTTAAGAGTTATGACAACAACAAGATATTCAGCAACACCTCCGAGGTGGATGACGATGATAAGATGGATGTTGATCATTCCAGAGACTATGTCATTAAGGCGAACACCCCGGACATTGATGTGATTTCCCTGCAAGCGGACAAGTCAGCATTCAAAAACCCTGGCGTCAACTCAAAGAATAGAAACTCGGAAATTGAGGGCAACAAGAGATTGAAAAACATGATGACTGGGTACTGGGGGAAAAACACATTCAACAACAACGACTTGTTTTACAAGGATGATGCGGACTTGTATGATGGCATAGACTTCAAGAAGAATGTTCTGCATTTTTCCTGGCATCCTAAGGAAGACACAGTGGCAATTGCAGCTACAAACAACTTGTTTATTTTCTCATCCAAGTAATTATTAATTTTTTTTTTTTTTTGGGCTTAGAGTTAGTATCACCATATAATCAAACTAATATTTTTATCTTTTTATTTGAATGTTGTTTTACAAGTTGATGTATACATCGCATTTCCATAGGATATTGTTCATGTTTGAATAAGATTAAATTGAACTATATATATTCATAAGTATTCTATGTTGAGTTGACAACAAGAATATATATATAAAAAAAAAAACCCACAAAAATTAAAGGCCTAGTCTTTAAATCATGTTATTGAATTCTTGAAAAAATAAACTTCGATTGGGATTACTTGCAGTCTGAATTGATAAATATTTAGTTCTTTGGGTTTCTGTTGATTGCATCGTTCCAGAACAAGGTCTTGTCACCATCACCCCAGAAGAACTTCTTGGATCTGATGTTTTGGTATTCTCTGTTCTTTGGCCAGTCTTCATCCTTGATATGGGCCAAGTGTTCTCTGTGTTCAGCGTGTTTCATTTCTATCTTGTATGTGTTGATACCACATAGAATTATAGATGGGACGGCAACAAACAAAGAGATCTTCAACCATAAGCTGGCAGTCTTGCTGGAGTGTTCTTCGACTTGCTTGGAGTGCTTCAAGTAAGCCTTGGCCTTGTTGATATCCGGGCTTCTCAAGTGGAATTGCTTGTATTCTGGACCTAGCTTGGAAATGGCAGAGTTGTTTCTGACAGCTGTGATTCTTCTGATACCTTGTAACATTTATGATGGTTTGAAAGCTGTTTTCTTGTTTGTATGGGTTTTGGTTCTAGTTTATCCTAAATGGATTAATAATCATAATACAAAATGAGAAATAAAAGGAAAAAAATAAACACTAAGTGTATGGAATCGATATTACCGTAGAAAAAAGTGCAAAATTAAAAAAAAAAATAAGAAAGAAAAAATTTTTTTATACTTATTTTTCGTAGGAAAATATGGAGATATTTTTGGGATCAGAAGGGCTATTGTGAACTCACGTGCAGACCCACAAAGATATAACACACTACTGACTCATAATGTCGTCAAATTAAAATGGGTTATCTACATCAACTTAAAGGATCAATAAAGTGTAATTAGTTATTGGCTTAACCATGCTGGAATGTGTTATGTGCATATGTTGGTATATATATCTGCCCTTTGAATTTCACTGTTATTTTTTTTTTTTTTTTGAAGTGATGACCCACTACTTTCTGATTGGCTCAGTTATGTCCGAACACAACCCAAAAAGAAAGTTAAGTTTACATTTCATCACCTAACGTAACCCATCCTTCTCTGAGATTATTCTTTCTGCCAAATAATTCCAGATTCGAAGAATGCTTGCCACACAGTCTCTCTAGAATCTCATACAGGTCATCTGGCTTTCTGTTTGTTTCTCTTGTTTGCGACACTATCACGTCCAAGTCCTGTTGTCTCAACAGCAGCCAGTCGTCTATGCCGCCCTTATATCCAATTAGAAGGTGTTCCTTGGAATGGTTCAGCCAGTGCCCGTTCTCCCAGTAACAATTGTTCTACACAGCTGATTGATTTTAATCCATGACAATTCATTGGCTATTTTGTATCCGTTCTCCAGCAGCAGCTTTTTCCCAAGGTTTATCGACCGAACAGTCACCCACAATGCCATGATTCCCCCATCTTTGTAGATTTTTCTTTTTTCGGTGGAATCTGCAAATGTGTAATTGACTATGGGCTTGTGTATCTTGCTCAATGGCAGCTCAAACAGCTCCTTGTCATTGCAACCTTCACTAACAATATTTGTGTGGATGTTCCATGGCGGATCAGCTATCACTGCATTGAAGCACTTTTTCCCAATGTTATCAAAGTCACATTTTCTTATATCACACTGTATTCCAAGTGGAGGTTGCTTGGATCTTTTGTAATTTGACAAGTTGAACGTGAACAGGGGGTCGCTTGGATCCCCTTCTTTCTCAAGCTCAATGTACTTGGTCTCTTGAGAACTAATCTGGCCTAAAACATGCGGGTTGTACTCGAAGTAGTGCACGTATTTGCAGCTGTTTGGATTTTGCTGGAACTTGTGACATGTATCCAAATACGAACAATCACCCAAGCTCATATCAGTGACGTTTTTTATGAGGATGGGCAAAAAGTGCTTATTTGTGCTGAAACATTCATATTCCTCCTTCGATAGCAAAGTCTTGTATCTGTTCCAATCAACCTTATCTTTGCTTTTCACTTTGAAGTACTTTAGTATCTTCATGGAATGTCTAAAGTTGTCATCGTTTGTGCATGTGCTTACAAAGTTGTTGCTTGGTGTTGTTTCCTTCAGTCTTTCTCGGTGTAAGTGGTAAAAGGCTGTCTTCTTAGATAAGATAGAGTTTACAGTCGTATAGCAACTTTTCATCGTATGTGAACTACCTTTAGCATTTTCTAAAAGCTGAAAAAATTTCAACCGATCCTTGTCTATATCATAATCACTGTTATCCTCATAAATGACACTTGATGTTTCCATTGTAGGGTTACGATGTTTCATTACGACTGTTTCCAATAAAATTTTTACATCAATGATGCTTTGCACTATCAATATGTTTTCCGATGCAGCATCAAAGAAGACATCCTTGCTTCCAATGTTTATGTAATGATTGATGATCGTATGCAAGTCATGCACTAGTGTTTCCTTATCAATTTCACATGTGTAGTACCTGTTGAAAGAGGTGTGCATGATGTCTAGATTGTATCTTGAGCGGGTGTGCTCAAACATCATAGTGATAAAGCCTAAAAGATCCACATTTAAGTCGTTGTGGTATCTCAACTTCATGTGTTTATTTGCTTTGGGTACACTGAGAAAGTGTGATTGATCTGTTTTTGAACAACGCGTTTTCCGATCAAGATCACGAAAGGCGCATTTGGGCTTATTTTTCTAGGATTTCTTTATTTCTATATAATTTTCAGCATTTGTGAAACCCAAAAAAAAAAAAATGAAACAGACGCTAGCATGAGAATATACAGCTTTGTATGCTTTATTTTCTTCTTTTTTTTCATTCAGTTTGTTTTTTTGTTATTTCAGCAATTAAAGAAAAGCTTCATCATTCACATCACTGAAACCATCCTAACCACATCAATAGAGATACAGCTGCCATTAGAACACATTCCTTGATGAACAGCGGTAACATTCAAGCTGAAACCTTCTTCTATGATGAAAAAACAAACAGAACCGTTCCCTTATTTGAACTCAACAACAACTTAACTCACAAAACAAGAGTGTCTTACCACAGAAATGCAGACACCGCCAACTATCACTACGGACCATTTCATCCAATGAAGCCATTCAGGCTTAGACTAACAGACAATCTTGTGACGGGGTATGGTCTTCACAATGTTATGGACTTGTATGAGGTTGATTTAGAACACAACCACAACATCAACATGTTGGAAGATAAAATATTGAAGTTTCATTCCAAGGAATACCTAAATTTCCTGAAGAACTTGAATGATAGCTCAGACCAAGAAAACAAAAAATACTTAGTGAAGAATGACATTGATGACAATGATTGTCCTATTTTCCATGGGCTGTACAAATATTGTTTGAACTATACCTCAACAACATTGTCAGCCTTTGAATGTATCAAGCAAAACAAGTCAGATATTGCCATCAATTGGTCTGGCGGGCTTCATCATGCAAAGAAGTTCAAGCCATCTGGGTTCTGTTACCTCAATGATATTGTTATTGGGATTCTTGATCTTCTCAAGACACATGCCAGAGTGTTATACATTGACATAGACATTCACCATGGGGATGGCGTTCAGGAGGCCTTTTACTTAACCGACAGAGTCTTCACCATCTCATTTCACAAGTACGGTGGTTACTTTTTCCCAATGACAGGTGCATTAGAAGAAACTGGGGTTGCCAAGGGGAAAAACTACTGTTTGAATGTGCCCCTTATGGATGGAATAAAGGACTTTGAATACACACAGCTGTTCAAGAGTATCATAACCCCTCTGGTTGAAAGCTATAATCCCGAATGTATAGTGCTTCAGTGTGGAACGGATTCACTTGGTTATGATAGACTAGGAACTTTCAACCTAACAGTCAAAGGACACGGTGAGTGTGTCAAGTATGTCAAGTCATTAGGAGTTCCATTGGTTCTTCTTGGTGGAGGTGGATACACGCCTCCCAATGTATCCCGTGCCTGGTGCTATGAGACAGGTATAGCTAATGATTTAATTTTAAGAGAAAAACTACCGGACAACTTACCATTCAAAGACTATTACTCACCCGATTACTCATTATACCCTGAACTAGGTGATAGCATCCTAACAGATTTAAACTCCAAAACATTCCTTAATGATACTAGAATCAGACTTCTGGAACAAATCAGATACCTGCAAGGTGCACCTAGTGTAAGGATGGATAACGAGTACATCCCATCAAAGGACATCCAAGAAATTATGATGTACCTAAAGAAGCCAGATAAGGAAGTTCTTGAATACGATGATATATGCTACACAGACTATGAAAAGACAGACAAAGTACTTGAGAATGAAAGAATTTTGCAGATGTTAAAAGAAGATAGCAGAGCTGGCTGTCTGTAAGATAACGATTTTTTTTTTTTAATAGCATGAAACCACAATAATTAGAAAAGTAAATGGCAACCATAGATTAAATTGATGTACATAGAACTTATATGTCTCCTTTTGTTTTTTATTAACGTGTTCGCTTTAGTGTAACATTAATTAAATAAATGGAACCGATTTATCAGATAACGATTTCAGGTTTTCCAAATTTTCATAGCTTCTTTGATCATTGTCAAAGATTTTCCAAATTTTGATGAAGTTCAAACAACTAGATAAGGCTCCCTTGGAGCCCACTTGTGTGTGTAAAAGTTGACAATAACCCATAATTTTTATTCTTTCTTCTACATAGTCGTCGAGTTCAGGCGTCAATGACAATGCATACATCTGTACACCGGAAAATAGCATAAGTAGGGTATACACCACTCGGTCATCAAACTCTAACAATTGTTTGGCACCAGAAGTCTCAAAGAAAAATTCAGACAAGGCATTGATAGTCTCGCACTCACTGCTCATTATTCTCTTATAATATTCACGTGCATTCTCAAAATGTTTCATGTTATTTTCATTCTTTTCCATAAACAAATTTCCAAATGTGTTTTTGATATTTTGCAAGTCTTGCTTTATGAATCCATTCAACCTCACATCTTGGATATTGAATTTTTGAAAAATCAAAATACTGACCAATGAGGTGTGCATCAAATGCGATAGGTCATAAATACTGTAATATCTTGAGTTTACCAACAATATCTCATTTGCACCTTCTTCAAATAGTTGTTTTCCTAACTGTTGATCTTCCAGTAACCCATTGATAGTTTTTCTAACATAGAACTCTCGACATTTAATCAAATCCTTCATTAAATCAAAGAACATGTTAATATCAGGACCCTTATTGTTATCTACAGTATCATTATAATCGAGTAATTTTACCAACAAGTTTGTTAGAACATCTCCATAGCCCTGGAAAATATTGTAAACCTCATCTCTATCATTGACGCAGTAAAAATCAGCCGTAATGTCATAGTCAATACAGTCCTTACATTCCTTTGAAGTCATGGCAAAGGAGTCTTTACTCAAAAAATCAAAAGTTTGTTGAAACAGATAGGCATACTCATTTGTTTTCAAAACTCCTTTCTCAGCAGTTATCGCCGAAGCCAAGAAATCAAAAGTTGGAAACCATTGCTTGAATAGTTTGAATAAATTTTCTTCCTGGACAGACATCTCATACTCACGACTGTCATTATTTGATTCGAGTTGATTTTCATTTTTCAAAGACTGAAGGTATTTTTGATATATCAGTTTAGCTGCTAAATGATGTTTTTTCCAACCACCACCATTTTCCGAAGATGTGTAAATAACAATCAACAATATTGTTACAGTCAAAGAGCCTATGTTGGCTTTTAGCAAAATGTCGTCATTGGCCATGCTTGAAATTTTGAGATTCAAATTCTGCAAAGCTGCATTTGCATAATTTTCTGCACGCTTGATATTCTCGTTTTCACTGTTATGCTTACCATTCTCAGTCACAATGGTGTACTCTGCAGACATAGCAAGTATTATAAGTATCAGCGGATCTTTCAACAACTTATAGGTGTAATCTGTTTCTCTCAGCTTTGATACAATGTAATCAAAAAATATGTAATTAATCGTACCTGTTCCGTTGGAAAGTTTATCAAATGGGAAAATCCAATATGATACATTGTGATAGAAATTATAAAAATTTCTTATATCGTCAGAGTCTATTCGTAGCTTCTCTCTATTCATTTCTAGAATAGATTCTATATCTTGCCACTCAATATCTTTTCGTGTGTGCTTATGTACCTTTATTGAGCTTAAATTATTTGATACAAAATCATATTCTAAAGCTTCATGATCATCATTCTCAGCCTCAACAAGAGGTTTATTTTTAGTGTTTACAACTACATCATGCTTGTCGTTCTTTTGATTCATTTCTGGCGGTAAAACACTCAGAGAGACACCTATGCTGAAAATAGATTTCATAAGATCATCCCATCCATAGTTCCAGTTATATTCGTCCATGTTATGTACGGAAAAATGGTTCAATTGACTTGGGATTGCGTTTGTTTCTTTCAATTTCCTCTTTTTTGGTGGGATCTCTTCAACTTGTTCCTTCAGCTCTTCTATTGTTTTTCCCCCTCTGATGTAGTTTTTGATTATATCTCTATTGTCAATATTCTCATCATCTCCTAATTTTCTTAAAAGTTTTCTTATTTTTCGTAGTGCCTTTTGCTCTTCCAAGTCAAGATACACACAGTCACTCTCCTTGTTGGACCTAACACAGTTGTTGCAAGTAGGCAAAGTTTTCAGAACCAAATGATCGTTATTCTCTGCATTGTTGCTGCACTTGATCTTTCTTCGCTTACACTCTTGGCAACCAAAGAATGTTTTAATAACTTTTTTTGTTTTCGTGACTATATTCTCATCCATGTCAATGATTCACTAATATACAGCTAGTGCCTACAGTCTAAAATCTAGTTACCTCGGTATTACACAGCATACTAGCTTGGTTATTTTACATTACCTCTTCACATTATGATCAACATACAAAATGAGATATTGAGCATGAAATTTTCACTTCCAGTAGGGACAGAAAATAATAGCACATGATTCCTTCGAACGCGTTGTCACCATTGGCAATAATCCATTGCGATATCGCCGATAACATAGAAAAAGAAAAAAAAAAAAAACAAATTACTAATTGAACGCTCATAGCGCAAACGTCACATTCGGCTTCGTTGAATTTCAAGAAAATTATAATATTATTATAGAAACCAGCTAAGAACTCAACTGTTTTCTGTGGGTGGTTTAATCCATATTTGTTACTAGTATGTTGAGAGCAAATGCCACCAAATTTTGCATTGCTGTTAGACCAATTGGCTCAGCTGTAACAACATCATCACTAAAGAAATCTATAAAATTCAAAAGTTTTACACAAAATGTAAAGTTTTTCAACAGCTCTCTGGTCCCTCTAATAAAAGAAATGGACTTTCACTTTCCTGTGATTACCTTAAATGCTAATGAAATGCATCTGGAACTAACAACACACGACGCTGGAAACAACATAACATCTAGAGATAAAGAATTTATTACAAGACTTGATCAAAAAATCAATGAGTTCAATATAAAAAAATAAAGTTTTTAATATCAAAATATTAATTTTACTTTTTAGTTATATACTTGCTGTAATTACTTAACCAATGGACCATATTTCCTTTTCATCTTCAATTTCATCACTTAATATACTGTCCATGTCAACACCTGATGAAAGTCTTTCTCTTTCACTAGCAGCTAATCTACTTCCAACTCTCTTGTTATATTCAGTAATTGATCTTACTTGTATTTCGTCTTCATTCAAGTTTTCAAGAACATCATCTGTCAAACCACTTACCCATTCATTGTAAACAGTTTGCTTTTCATCTTTGACCAGATTAAACAATTGCAAGTAAGCTTTTTCAGCAGCCAACTTGATTGGAATAATTGATGATCTAACTTGAGAGAAAACTTGAGGAACCATTAAGTTCAAATAAGGCTTAATTAGATCATCATAGTGGGTTCTGCCAACAGTTCTGACAATTATCAGGGCCAATCTCTTAGAATCAGCACTGTTGCTCGGTGGAATAACAATATTCTTTATTAGTGTATTCATTAAAACATCCTTGTTTTCTTCACCTAGTTGGAATGGTGTGGAGTCATCATTTGAGGCTGAAGTAAACACAGAGAATTTAGATGTCATCTCACCCAATAATAACAAAGTCTTACCAATAGCAGACAATGCATAGTCACAAACCTGTGGATACTTTCCTTGCTGAGACATCTTGCACAAGAACTTAACAAATTTGTCTTCAGAGTCAAAAATGTGTCTAGGGGAGTACTTCAAGAAGGCATTGATGGTCAATGTTCCAAACTCTAAGGAATTCTCAGCGTACTTGTAAATAGCCCCGGATTCATCAGCATCATTGTTGACTTCACCAATGTCATTGTATTTGAAAACCTTATCTTCTAAGATACTCTTAGCTTCTTCAACAGTCAAAATTTCACTAACATATCCAATTAACTTGGCATACGCAATGTTTAAGTTCTTATTATGCTCTAAGTTAACATTGTTCAACTCATCTTCAACCAAGTTAATGACCTGTTTCTTACTTTGTTCAGACATCTTTGTTCCAACTTTAGATATAACTTCCATTAAAGCTTGCAGCATTGCTGTTTTAACACCAGTATCTTCAGAGTTCTTGCTGTTGTTGACTAATTCACTAATTAATGGATCGACCTTTGGTTGATATTGAATCAATAAACCTAAACCAGTAGCAGCCTTTTCTCTTAATTCTAAGCTTTGTAAGTCACCTAGACCTCTGACATAGGTTCTTTGTAACTGAGGCACAAATGGTCTTAAAAACATAGGAACCTTAATGAACAAAACGTTCAAGGCAGATAATATAGCAGCCTTAATATCAGCATTAAATCTTTCACCAACAACTCTGATTAATGGGCCTACAATTTGTGTAACGTACATCTTCAAGTTAGCGGATGGAGTCTTTGAAATCAAGGATGTTAAACCAATAGCTGATAATTGCCTTTGATCATTAGAACCATACATCAAACCTTGTAAGAAAATTGGTAAAATAGATGCTGGACCCTTTGGCAGCTTGAAACCCTTAATAACCAATTCTTCTTCTTTGGTGTTGGCGGTCAATCCACCAACAGGAGTCTTGGTAATCAAATCTAAAGCTTGCTTAGTTGGCTTGACCAAGTGTTCCAAGGTACTCTTATCTTGTTTCTTAACTAACATGGTTAATGACAACATACTGTCTTTGACAATTTCATCATCATCGTTATCCAACGACATGATCAAATGTTGTAAGAACTCATCAGTGTAACTTTCATAGTTCAAAACGGTGCTTTCAAAGAATTCTGGTAAAATCTTCAAGATTATCTTCTTTTGTACAATGTCCTCTTCATTTTTAACTAATGAAAGAATTTGTTGCAACAATGGATGTAACCCTTCATTGTCAGTAACAGATATTATAATTCTATTCAATGAATTCAAAACATCGTCAAATTCACCATCTTTATTCTTTAACATTTGCTCCAAGCTCAAAATTATAGAGTTAATAATAACTGACAACTTTTTGTAAAGAGCAGTACCAGCTACTTCTGCTAAAGATCCTAGAGCATTGGCCTTGAAAGCATCTATTGGTTGTTCCATTAATGAAGGGACTAAAATAGGGAAAATAACTTCTGATTTGGTGGCCATGATTTCTTGTAAGGCCTTCAATGAGTTATCAGACACTTCAGCATTTTCTGTGTTACCTAATGCATTCAAAAGGTGTGGGATAATATCATCAATGGCAGGTTTACCAACTGCAGTTTGGAAGGAGTCAAATGCAAATGCGGAAGCTTCTATGACCTGGGCATTGCCATCAACAAGAGTTTGTCTAATAATCTTGACAATGATGTCATTGTACTCTTGCAGCAATTGTAAACTGCAAGACTCAATCAATTCGTACAAGGCTATACAAACACCTTGTCTAGAGTTGGAATCAGTACTTTCATCCAAATTGTCAGATAATGTTGGAAGTAATCTAGACATTACATCACCACCAACTCTTCTGACCATATCACCCAATGTTTGAGCAACGATAGTTCTTAATACACTGGACTCAGAAGCCAAGTTGTTAACAATAATAGTAGTTAAAACAGGTAACACTTCCTTAACAGTTCTTGGTGTATTTGGAACTAAGGCCTTCCATACATCTACTGCAGCAGATCTTACTAGACCTGAAGTATCAGATCTCAAAACAAAGATAGAACTCAAGACAGAATCTCTCTTTTCTTGACCCAAAACATCAATGATGGACTTAGAAATCTCATTGTGTTTGGAAGAGAAATCTTCATCATCAATATTTTCATCTCCGTCCTCACCTTGCAAGTCATTGTTAGCTGATAAACCGGTGACTTCAAACAATAAGTCAGCAGTTAGTTGTAATGATGATAGTCTAATCCTTTCATTTTCATCAAACATACCTACTTGTAATTCAGGTAACAAAAGTTCAACAGCCTTATTGGCATAATTGGTAACAATCAACTTACCTGCTTCCATAGAGGTTTCTCTTATAGAATCATTAAAGTCAGCCAAACCTCTTAATATAGGTTTAATGATTTTTTGGATATAAGGTGCAAATTGAGAACCAAAACAAACAGGCACAAACAATAAGAGTGGCGAGAAACCTTCTCTAGTGTAAGAATCAGAACTGTTAACACCTTCTAAAATAACTGGTAACAATTCATCTAACTTACCCAAACCTAAACCACTTAAGATTTCAGCCAAAGCTTGTGCTGAGCCTAATCTGTCACCAACCTTTTCTTTATCAGATAGAGTATTCAACAACTTATCAATTAAACCTGGGAATTGTTCTTCACCTAATCTTTCAACCAAAGCACCAAGAGCTCTTGCAGCAGTGGCTCTGGTATTAGGAACAGGGTCAACCATAGCAATTTCAACTTCTTCAATCAAAGTTGACAAATAAGGAATCAAATCTCTTGAGTCAACCAAAATAGCCATGTTACCAACAATTTTACAGGCCAATCTCTTGGTATTGGCACTTCTTTCTCTCATACCTCTATGGACAATATGAATAATCAAGGCTAATGAAGGCCCATCAATGTAATGAACAAATTGGGTTTTAATCAATGCATCCAAGGCAGACTCAGTGTATTTGGTAGGTTCACCAATAGCCTGCAACAACTTAGGAACAATAGTTTGAACTTCTGGATTTCTGATAACTTTTCCAAACTTCTCCAATGCTTCATCACCAGACTTTCTGACTTCCTTGTGTGAGTCACCTAAAACACCAACAATTTCAGGAACAATGGTGGATAATGATGATGACAATTGAACAGGATTCAAGTAAGCCATAGAACCCAGCAATTCAACAGATCCTTTTTTAATTCTCCAAGAGTACTCATTCAAATTACTGATAGCAACAGGGGTCATCTTGTGTAGACCATAAGAAGTAGTGTGTTTCATAATGGTGTCAGCTGCCAAAATATATTGCTTTCTAACATCTATATCTTGATCACCTAGATTCTTTAATAAGAATGGTAGCAACTCAATGACATATGGCTCAAACAATTTGCCAAGCACAGATGAGAAAGTCATGATACAGAAGGCAACAGATGCTCTTCCAATAGGGTTGCTTTTACTTTCAGCAGCATCAATCAAAACTCTCATGATGTCAAACTCAAGGAAACTTCTTAAGCCATAACCTTTAATTATACCAGCCAATCCCCAACTAGCACCTTTTCTAACAAAAGCTGGTGGGACAGGATCAAATAATTGTACAAATAAGTTTGAAATAAATTGACCAACTTCCTCAGAGAATTTAGGTACTAGTGGTGCAATAATTTTACTTACTGCCTTGTGGACATTTTCTGAAGGCGAGGTCAATGCATCCAGTAATCTTGCAACAATGGAAGCAATTCTGTGATCATCACTATCCAAATGTTGAGCTAGAGAGCCATAAAGAACAATGATATTTTCTTGAATAATCAATCCATTGTCCAATGGAGAGATAGCCTTCTTTCCAACAGGTAAAGCAGTAATATCTCTGGTCAAAGCATCTTCAAATATAGGAACAATATCTTCAACGTAAGCTTTACCCATTTCTGTCATTAACTTAACACCAGCATCTTTGTACTCATCTCTAACCAAATCATTGATGTCTCCTAGGCAACCAGAATTTGTAAAGAATACAATCAAATCGATAATGTTTTCCTTTGGATCAAATTGTTCTAAAGATAGCAAGATGTCAATCAACTCAAATAGGGCAATTGCTATTGTTGATCTGAATTCCCATGGATCCATTCTCTTTGAGGCAGGAGTGACAACAAATCCATTCTTATCCACAATGTCGGTCAATGCAACAGATTTGTCTTCATAAGCCAAGATTAACTTGTTGATAGCTAAGGAAACAATGTCACTTTGGGATACATCATCTGATAAGTTGGATACCAACAAAAAGACGGCAGAAGCATATGCCTTACCAACAAATGATCTTAAACCAGCATCGCTCAAGCTAAAGTAATCTTCACTTAGCAACGTTTCAAATATTTGTGGTGTTATATTCAACTGGTTGCTATTCCAAACTTGTCTGGCCAAATCACTTACTTGCTTCTCAGCATCAAACAATAAAACATAAACTTCAGGAACGATATCAAAGAATTGATTCAAATCAAACTCTTCTTCCAAGGTCTCTAAAATTGTGGATTTAACAAATGGTGAACTGGACAACAAGTGTTTACAGATTAATCTCAAATCATCTTCTAATGGAGTGATGGATATGTTTTGGCACAGAGTGTTGAAAACTTCCTTACTAATTTTACTTTTTGAAGGTAGACTCAACAGTGACAATAAATTTTCCAGAATAGACTTTCTAGGAATTGTGTCATCTTGAAATTGTTCAGCGTGAGTGGAAATGATTTCTAAACTCAACAATAAATGTTCTTCTTCCTTGTCTTCAGAGACGTAGTCTTCGGCAGAGTTGCCAACAGAAACAGCATGATGATTCAACTTAGAGTTCTTTATGGCATTTTCCTTACCCTCAACTAAAACATAAGTCAAAAGAGGTAAAGCAAAGGTTAGTCCGGTGGAGTTCAAAGGGAATCTTGTGGTCAAGAACTTTAATTTGTAAAGAACTCTTGAAAGTAAATCCAAAAGTGGTTCTTCAGTTAAATTAGCTGGAATGTTTGTAATTTTCAAGCTTCTTAAGGTTGCAACAGCAACAAACAATTTGACGTGATCTTCAAGCTGTGATGGTAAAGACTTAGCCAGCTCGAAGAATACATTAATAGGTTCTTCACCAAATACCAAGTAATAATTATCATTCTTCAACAGAGTTAACAACTTTTCTATAGCGACAGAAAACCATTGGTCCATACCAGTATCAGCCAATGTAACGTAGGCAGATAAGGCATTAATTAATTTCAAGGATGGAACAATTTTTTTAGTTCTCATGAATGTGATGTCTTTGAAAATGTTTTCTTCCTTTACTATTTGCTCATCAATTTTAGTTTGCTCATCCTTTGTCAATGATTTCTTACTAGAGTTTTTGCCTTGATTTTTTAACTTTTGTCTTTGTTCAACATCCAACTTGAAAGATTCGTAATCTTTAGAGTTTTTATTCATTTGCTCAAGTTTTTTAATGTCATTTTTTAATATGACATCAATAACTGGCTTACCGTCACCTTTGTAACAATAGAAGATCTCCAAACTCTCATAATCGAACTCAGATAGTCTATTGTATTCAATATCAAATCCATTAGTTATGATGTCTACAACTTTACCACCCATTTTAGCAGGATTAATGAATGTGAGGTATGCGAATGACTTGAAGATGGCTTCGTAGTAATCTGAGCTCATTTCAAGTTTTGAGTCAGACAAAATATTGTTGTAAATTTCAATAATAAAGTCACTATTGTCATTAATAACTTTGAAGGGATCTTGGTTGGCTAAAAGACAAAGACCAGCCCAACCATTCATTTTGTTCAAGTTTTTTTCCACAAATGGATGCTTAGAGAACAAGGATATTTTTGACAATTGTTTAGAGGATCTGTAGTCATCTTCGATAAGTCTTGTGGAAATAACTTTCATGGCCGTGATTAGTTTTTCTGGAATAATATTCCAATCATCTGTAGCTTCAGCGTAGGTCAACTTGAAAATATGGTTTAAACCAGAAAATATAGCATCACTTATCAAATCTAAGTTGGAAACATAACAGTTAGAGACTTCTTTGAATGTATCTTGGATAATCTTGTAGTCAATAATTTTTGAAGAAAAAACTTTACAAATGTTTATTCCAAAGAATTCTTGTTCTTCATCTGATAGAGTGAGTAACTTAGAGGACCGGCTAAGAACAACGTTTAAGCAGGCAGCTGAAAGCATATGATCCGTTAAGGAGTTGGATCTTAAAACTTGACTTTCACAAAATTCTAATAAATCATTTTGAATCTCAGAATTATCTATAAAGTGTTGGAAATCTGTGGTGTTTGAATCGGACTTAGTGTATCCAGAAAGAATGTAGGAAACCCAGATTTTTTTGATTGGCAATTTCTTTTCAGTTAATCCCTTGATGACAGTACTTGAGTGTTTACTCAATTCATCGGTTGGTAAATACTTAAGGTTTTTGGAGTAAGCATTCAAAAATTCAGATAAAATGTGTTCATTGGTTTCCTTGGTTAGATATTTTTCCAGTTGTTCACACAATAATATATTGACAGAAACATTGTAGCCAGTGTGTAGCTTGTTTAGCAAGACACCTATGAAGAATTTATAATCTGCATTTAGATTCAATTTTAAGTTCTTGAATATATCATTGATAACTTTTTCCAAGCTTGAGGTTGAAAATAACCCATTTGTTAGCAAGCAAACAAATACAGACTTTGATAGAGCCTTAGTAGATTCCTTGGCACTTTTGATAGCAGTGAATAAACTTGTACCAAAAATCTTTGATTGAATTAGTAAATCCCAGCCATTTTCAGGATCAACAGCAAGACTGAAAGCCCTATGCTGAATCATTAACAACAAAATGGAATAACCTAATTCGGATGATCTCATGATGGTCTTTTCCAAAGCAGGTATAACATCATTTTTCCATGAATCAACATTAACTTGCTTGGATAGAAACACAGACCAATGTTCGAATGCCTTTTCTAAGGTGCTAAAAGATTTGCATTGTAATACAACAGATGTAAAGTACTTCAAAGCTTCATCACATTGAACGACGTTAAGTCTTGATGCAATATCAACAATGACTGAGTTGTAAGCAATGGATTTTGAGGAATCAATATTAAAATTATCACTATCAGCCCTTGTCTGCTTGATGATTTTTTTTATGTAGCAGGATTTTGTTTTGTAATTATGAAGGTTGAAAACCTTGTCACATAACTTAGCGGAAACCATGTTTGTTAGTATCAAATAGTGAATGATTTCTTATTAATGTAACTCTATCGAATACTCGTTTAGAGGTGGGGTAACAATTTATGGCTATGTAAATGGATTGTTAATGCTACTTCTTTATTAATTTATTTTATTAGGATATGAATTCTTAGTAATTGTTAACGACTTGAACTAATAATATAATCATGAATTAATACTTCCTTTTTCCAGTAAGCGTCGCGAACACTCTAAGTGATGGTCTTGGAAGAAAAAAAAATTTTTTACTTGCCATTTTGGTAGCACTTTCAAACAACGGCTCAGCAAAGCGAAAGAAAAAAAATTTTCACTCATTTTTAGTCAGACGGCAAGATACATAAACTCTTGAGTTGCAACAATATTCAGTTTTTTTCATTTTAACTTTTAGTTTAATGGGACGTTTTGTATTAACTTTATATGTATCGTGTGGCTTTATTAATGAGAGAAGAATAAAAAGTTAAACCTATCAACTATTACAGTCGCTGATGAAGAGGTTTTTGCTGCTTTAACCAAGTAGGAACTGGTTTCTTTTAGAAAAGAATTAGACATCTTTCTTATTTACTTAAGGACGATCACTGCTGAATGCACCGTGAAACCTCTTTTTTGTTCATCACCCTTATTAAGTTGCGGTGTTTCATGTATAACTATCTGAGGCTGTATTTGTTTCACTCAAAATCAAATGCAATATATTTTGTATGTTTGCTTTAAATTATTATTTTCAAAGGATTGAAAATTTTATTTTTTAAACACTATATCAAAAAATAAATTTAGAGATATGCAATTGCATATATATAGTTACCATCTTTTGCATGGAATCCATATGTCAATTACCTTATGGCTTTCATCTGTAATCACGTAAAAAGGGTAAAGTGCAGCAACAATACATGCATGCTGTGGAAGTATAGCCAATCCTTGACCCAACTTCAATAAGTTGTCTTTGATTATTCCATGTTCTTGACTGATTCTATCAATACAAATTTGATTTGATGGTATTTCAAAAGTATCCTCCAGATCTAAATATTCTTCAATCGTAAACACTAGGCCATGCCCTTTGTATGATGAAGTTTCTCTAGTTAGTGCCAAGACTCCTGCATTACACAAAGATTCGTTTCTCGAGGAATAATTGCTTACCACAGAACTCAATACATAGCCCGCTATGGCAGATACTTTAGAAACCTTAGTTGATGCTTGCTGCAAATCAAGCATGCAGTAATTCCCGCAATGTAGTTCCAAGTCAAATTTCTCTTTATCTACAGACAAGAGTAATTCTAAGAAATCAGTATGGCTGTTTTCGATTGCCTTGATTGTTGGTGTCCCACCAATGGACAAAACTAATTTCTTATCAATCAATTTCTGCTT
The DNA here is from genome assembly GCA_030567275.1 of Hanseniaspora lachancei. NCBI lineage: Eukaryota > Fungi > Ascomycota > Saccharomycetes > Saccharomycodales > Saccharomycodaceae > Hanseniaspora > Hanseniaspora lachancei. The sequence goes on along the minus strand of JAJLRX010000007.1, from coordinate 9,878 downwards.
TGACTGCAAATCAGCCACTTTAATAACATACTGCATCTCCATAAGCAAAACATCATTAACTGCATCTTTATCCGTACAACTGTAGGAATGTCCGGCATGCGCATAGATTCCATACAAATCAATGGTTTCTTTAAAAAAAGCTAGTTTTTGAAAGACCTCATTTAAGTAGTCTACATTATCATGTTGAATGCCTGCTCTTTGAGTTCCTACATCGACCTTTAAGAACACATTCCATTTTTGATTGCTTTTCAGAGCATTTTCCTTTAAGTATAGCAATTGATCGATGTTATCAATAAACAAAACTAAATTGACATGATAAGCTATTTTTTTCAATCTGTTCATAAACATCTCGTTTTGAGTGACTGGAAGTGTATAACAGATTTCGTTTACAACTGTGTTAATACGTGAGTCAGATAAAATGTATTCAGCCTCAGATAATGTTGATACCAAAACTGATTTGGATGCCTTTCCATTGTCCAGTTGAAGCAAAAGACCCTCTATGGTCTTGTGGGTTTTCATGTGTGGTCTAAATTTTAACTTCAGGTTTGTTTTTTCCTCTAAAGCCTTTATGTTATCTCTCAAGGATGCACAGTTATTAGCAAACTTAGATTTGTTTATGATAAAGTTGGGAGAAGGTAAATCAGTTATCAATTTACCTATGTAATCTCTTTTGATATCGTTAATATTCATCATTGTCGATTTTGGTGGCTAACTTCTATCCTCGAAAATAAATATTGTTGGCATCGATAACATAATCCGAATATGCTCAAAAAAAATGATCTCGAGTTATTTTGAGCACCACATTCGTTTCCTTCCAGATATCACAACCTTAAAATTCCACCGGAAAAATTGAAAATTTGATATATAATTTTGATGAATGTATAACTGACAGTAACCCTAACTACGAAATTACTGAATATATAACCATATAAATACATACCTGTACTAATAGAGAAGTTATGATTTCCTTTTGAAAATGTTCAGTAATGATATTGATTTTTTAGGCTTAATTGGCTTTACATTATCCAACAATGTTTTCTTTGGCGCACTGTTGGTTGATGTTCCACTGTATATGCTATTATTGCTATCTGGGATGTGTCCATTATAATTTTTGCCTCTACTAAATAATCTTCCCTGTTTAGATTTCGTACTACTTGTTAATGAAGAGACTGAGGTGTTATCTGATTTATTTCCATCTGAAAGAATATCAAAGTTTGCCTTGTTTGTTTGAACAATGTTACTGGCATCTTTACTCTTTGTGGATTTTGACATATTTGTAGAGTCTTGGCCAAGGTCGGACATCTTTGGTGCTGTGTTTGATGAGGCCTGTGACAGATTGGTAAAAGTTTGAGCAACATGTGCCTTTTGGGCTTCACTTCTTTGATGTCTTATATCGCTCATTTTTTTATCCATCAGAGCCATCTCAATGTTGATGTCTTTGATAATCCTCTTGTACATTTTACAAATCTCTAAGCAATTTTTGGATCTTACAGAGAGCATCAAATCGTAACAATGGGTAGAAACTTCATGAATCATTTCAATGATAACTTCCACTGCAGTTCTAAATTCAATAGAGGAAAGTTTTTCTAATGTTATTGAGCCAAGATGTTTACCTCTATTACCATACACGAAATCATCACTCTTTGGATTTGATGTTTTTTTATTTCCACCGTCCTCATTTGATCCTGACTTTACAAATTCATTGACAGTGTTATCAACGCTCGATGGATTTGGATTTTTCACGTAAGTATCAAGACCTGCAGCTACTTCCAATTCTTCATGTTCGAATTTCTCATTCAACTTGGCTGGTGTTATCAGTCCAAATCCATAGCTTGTATCAGATGCCTTCTTTGATGACGTATAATCAGATCTTCCACTGTTACTGCCACCGTTTTCAGATTTGATATCAACAGTACAGGTTTTATCATTTCTGATATTTAAATCAACTGATCCGCAGTTTTTAGCTATGTACTCAAGTTCATGTTCAGATGAGTCTGAAGACGAGGATGTTGTAAGATCATAATCATCAGTCAGCAAATCATCTAGTTCAGTGAACAGAATATCGGTTTTGTAAGAAACTCCAGAATCTGGAGATCTTAAAGGTTCATTATCATGATAGTTAATAAGAATATTGGACATAGATTCGGCTTCCGAATTTTTGTTTGGGTCAAAGTTAGCGGAATCTCTCGATTCAGGTAACTTAATGTAGTTATCTGTTATGTCGGACGATACACTATTTTTGTTCATTTCAGAGCTGAATAGTTGAAGTTTGTTTAAGGAGTTTTTCTTCATTGCTGTAATTTTCAGGTCCAATCCATGACTAACGTTGTTTTGATTGATATTTTTAGAAAAGCTAGATTTTGGAGACACTCCAGAGTATTCTGAGTTCGTGTATAGATCTCTTTTAGTTTGGAAGTTAAATTCATTGTTTTTTGAAGGAGTTACTGGGTAATTAATTGAGCCAGTTCTATTATAATAGCTATCTGGTAATGAATTTTTATAGTTGACTGATGACCCAATTGCCGATAACTCTTCATCATTTAGATCCAAAACACTACTATGATTTTTTAATAGTGTGTAATCACAATACCCATAATCAATATTCTGTAATGGCACATCCAAATCTTTAAATGCTTGATAATTCTTGGAACTAGACAGATAAGATTCAACACTTTCCTTAGAGTTAGAGGCCTTCAAGTATTTATTCACCATGTTTCTAAACTTTTGATCAACTCTATCTTTCAAAATGTAAATATATTCCTCCTTTCTTCCTATCAATGCATAGAACACTTCTGACATAGCATCGTAAAGCAAAGGTACTTCATATAGTCTCGCCATCAAAAATACATCCACAGCAACAGGTTGGAATGACCATTTTGGATTGATTTGCCCTGTATAGAAAAACTCTGTAAATGCAGAAACAGACTCATGAGACCATGGCATGTATAACGATCTTGGTATCATTAAAGGTTCTAAATCAGTATTAATCACCGAATCAGATGATTCTTCTGTAGCAACACTTGTTGATCTTTGAGATGATGAGATTGAGCCCTTTTTGGAGGTGTACTCATTTATAGTAGAAAAACTGGATTTGCCATGATTAATGGTTGAATTTGTGTCCTCATCATTAAGATAATCAGCTGAGCCATCAACACTGAAGCTGTTGTTGTTAGAGAACATGCTAGAAAAATTTCCTAAATTGTGGATTAACTTTTCATTGAAAGACGCGCTTGTTCTGTCGTTGTCAGAAAAGCTACTCAGCAATGATGAGTTTCTTCTTGCCGTGGTACCTTTGTGTAAACTGGTCATATGCAAAGAGCTATCAGATTCCTCAGGTGTCAATCCCTTCCTGAAATTATCAGGTTTTTGAATCGACAATCTTCTTCTGTTTAGCATAGTGGTATTATTATTGAGACTCGTGTTACTAATATTGCTATTGAAGGCTGAATAACCACTGGAGTTTGAGGATACATTTTTTGGAGCCTTTGGAGCTTTGGTTTCAGGCTTTTTAGTCATTTTTGGCAGTTTTGATATATCAACATCAGGCAAAATACAATTTAATGAATTGTGGTAATCAGAATTTATTGATTGTGTTTTGGAGTTACGAGGTGTTTCGCCCAAATAAGGCGATGATGTCATTGATTTCCTTCTACTTTCACTTAGTCTTTTAACTTGACTACTAATTGATTCATGTCTTGTATGGGTTATATGGCCATTGGTCTCTTTAGAAAAGCTTTTTCCTATTGGATCTCCAGATACCGAGTTATCGTTTGTATGAAACGGAACTCTAAACACCATACCACCATTGCTGCTTGTTACAGTTTGCGGCTTAGAAATTTGGGAATCTACTGTCTCTTTCGATAAAATGCTGCCTCTTCTAGAAGCTGTGTGGACATCATCAGCTGTTCTAGATCTTGATAAAGGATCACCTAAAACATCAACGGTTGGAGCCTCTTCCTGAATAGCTGGTTCATTCTTATCGGCACCATCTGTTACATCAAATGGCTTTGCTAAATTTTGATCTAGATCATTCATTGAATGAGATAAGAATTCATTTTGAAATATATTATTAGCCTTAGATTTTTTATTTAATCCATCAGAATCATTGTTTAAGTTTTGGATGTTTAGCTTGGAGTTATGTGGGGATACATTTTGACTTAAAGGCTGCTCAGAAAGCTTATCAACATAGTTATAGTTAAATTGAAGATATTGATTGGCATTCTTTGTGTCAGGGTTATCTGCAAATACATTGACAGATATTGAATTCTTCAAGGAACTTGACGTAGAGCCTTTGGATTTTTCCTTTTGCAAATATGGTAGTAAACTGCCTTTTTTGTGTTTGCTTACAGAAGATATACTCGAGAACTTTGATCCATCATTAGAGGAAACTTGATCATCAAAACTATTAATAGATTCAAGGTACCCATGGGCCAATAAAGTATCAAAGTATCTTCCCCAACGTTTTCTTAGGACAGACAAGCAACATGGAACAGGATCACCATCTGAAGGAATGATTTCAAAGTCAGAAATTTGAGATCCATAATTCGAAAACAAAGTTTTACCCAACAACATAGAGTGCGGTGGCATGATAGACTGATTAGCAGTCAAGTCTGAAACCGGAGTTGAATAATCAGCAAATTCCTTGAATCTTTTGACATCATCATTATTTATGGAGCTAATTGAATGAGATGTAGAAAATGCAAAATAATTCAAAAGAGTATAGTTGTGATCTTGAGAGGAAAAAAGCAGTTTTTGAGCCTTTTTAAAAGATTCATGTTCATTCTTGATGATTGAGATTTTGTGAAACAGTGAAGTTACATCCAAATTTGTAACAGCAATAAGATCAAATTTTTGCAAAATTGGAGACAGTCTATTCAGTCCAATTGTACTTGTCTTTGGATGCTTTTGGTAATCTGAAGATCCCAAAAATAGAAGCTTATGATGCGATGACCATACAAATACTTCCGATAGCAAATGGTTGCCGCATTTTTCATCACCACTACATTTAGTATTGATTTCTATCCATTTTCCGTTTACCAACGAAAAGCAGAATGTCTTATAAACTAAATCTTTTTCCGTATGTTTATCCAACACCTCAAATCTTCTTTTCCGAAAGTTATTTGATACCAAGTTATCATAAGGAATCATTGCATTATCAGGATGGTCCTTTAATATGATATCTTTGTTTGATTGAGAGCAGTAGCCGGTAACCAATAGGTTAGGACCAAATATTCTCATTTTAGGATGTATCATGTTTCTGTTCAAAGAGCCCAATTTCTCATCAAACTTTTCAGAGTTGATTTTAATACAATCAACTTTATTCAACTCGTCTGATTTGGCAGCGTTGTGATTACGTAATTCAGGAACTATGTTACCATTGATATCATAAGTATTTCTCTTGACCAAAGGAAGAACTTGTAATGGGTTCAATGCATCTTTTTGATATATGATAATGTTAGATTCTCCTGTAAGTGGGTTATCCAATACTACTGATGTCTCAAACTCTGTGGAGAAGGGAAACTTCAAATTTAGATCCCTGTAAGGACCCTGAGACCCTGATTCCCATTGATGGGTTTTCAAGTTGAAGACATCTATTTTTAATATTTCTTGATCATCTACACCTAGTCCACCTACTAATATGAGTTTTTGAACCATTTTTTCAAGATATCTCTTACCATTAATGACAATTATTTTACCGTGATCTTCAAATCGTAAAGGCTCATGCTTTTTAATTTTTTTCTCATATTTGTCAGCAATCTCAAACCTTTCTATAAATGTTGCTATATGCATTTGATGGTTGTATCTTTCAGGTATGTTAGTGTTATCAATTCCATCGTTTATGCACAGAAAAATTTTTGATGTTATATCCAATCTCCATAGTTCGTTAGTTGCAAGCAATAACTGATCTTCATTGATGTTACTAGAGTGCGTTGAGTTCGTAATTTCAGATGCAGATGTATGCGTGGAAAGTACAGATTTTATTGGAGTTAAAGATTTAAGCTCACTCTTATTGATAGGAATGAGTCCTCCTGACATGTACAGGTATTCATTATCACAGACAATGGACTGACACATTCTAGGCTTCAGTAAAGGACCAAAATCTTCGAGATAGGTTGGGACATGGTGCCACTGTCTTGTTATTAGATCCAATTGAAAGAGTTGATTAGAAATACAATCAGATATGGCATGATTATGATTTTCGTAGTCTTCCTTTTCTTGGGCCATTGCATCGTGTTGAGCATCCTCAATATTTTCCAGAGTTTTTCTCAGCCAAGCATTATGGATGTTGGCCGAGGTTAGCACATTTCTTCTCTTAACAGAGCTTTTGGTTGTATAAAGTGGGTCTTCGGTATCATCAACATCAATGTTCGGTAAATCTTCATCACTCTCTAACTTTCTGGCATACTCATTCATCAATTCATCCACAATATCCAAGACTAACCCACCGTGTACAACAAGACTTGATCTGCTTATACCAGTGGCGGCACCTATTCTTTCATCCAGAAAGTATTTTTTTCTGTAGAACTCGTGCTGAAAAGTACAAGGCTTTGAATTTGGATCGTAATATGAAAAAAAACCATACTCATCCAGATTAGTAGCTGGAGCTTTCAAAGAGAAACATCTAGTATTTCCAGGCAATAGAGTATTAGGCATTTCCACAAATTGTTTTTATAGTTTAAATTCCTTGAACTAAAAAGAAATGATGCTTTTCTTAATTAATTACAGGAAGAAGTAATTGGTTATGATCTTCTAATTATAACTTTAATTTTCAAAGCTGATGTATGTATACTTAAAAATTTATGCGAACTGTCAACACAACTGTATATTGATTTATGATGTATGTAAGGCAATAGTTGCTTGATAAAAGATTATCTAATATGTTAATTGCCTCTGTGGCTTCTATTATCTCTATTAGTACCTTTTACTGTTTTTTAACTTTAAAGAGTACATCTGTTGTGTTTTTTTTTTTTTTTTACCAATTGAACTAGGATTATACGTTGTGAGTTTTCAGCAACACGCCCTTGAAAAAAAAAAAAAAGAAAAAAGAGCCGAAAAAAAAGGGTTTTGATCAAGGCTTCCAAAAAAGTTGCAGGTAAGCGGTAGTGAAGTTCTATCCAATGTTCAGATATATAGTCAATTATATATTGGTTTTACAACAACAATGTGGCAGCGACAATTTCATTGTGTATAAAATCATGTCCTTGCGAATCTATACATAGGTATGCTGAGGTTTCTTATAACTTTCATGCTCTATAATATCTAGCTGCAAACTTATAAGATACAGAACCAATTTAAAAACAGGTACACCATGAAAACAGGTATATTCTGAACAGACATCTTGTTGTTCCAACCAAACTCTTCAAACTCCCTTGATATCTGTAGCATGCACGTATAGAATGCCCACAAACTTGTTGCCACTGTTGGTATGGCTTTAATTATTACTCCTAAGACTTTCATACCTAGAAAGTTCGAATTAGTGAAAACTCTATTCAAAATCAATGGATTCAAGATGGTTTTTATCAATACACAGTTAAGAATTACAGCAAAAAAGCAGTACATCTCTATTGAAATTTTACCAACAATAGAGATTTTTTGATATATCTTTAGATGATATGATAGTATGGTCATGGATAGCCAGGTTAATAAGAAAAAAAATGCAAATGAGTTATGGCTCCCTGATAAAATCTTACTGTAAACCAAGTTGAATACCAGAGGAGCCCAAAGTTCCGGAGATTCAACAACTGAATCGTTTTCATTCCTTGAGGTTTCTTCTTGTAAGCTACTCTGTAAATTATCCAAGTCCTCTTCGTTGATATCCGACATGGACAAAGGAAGAAACATTTTCTTCAATGAAGCTGGATAAAGAACAATCCAAAGTCTGTTTTTTATGTGGGATAGATCACGAAGGATTGTTTTGGACACAGGTTCGTCTAGAGTGCCCAAATTCGTATATTCATTTTTGCTTGAAGGGGTATTTTGTTGATCATTGATAGCGGGATCATGTTGAGTTGTGGATTCATCAGGAACAATGAAATCGTCATCATCCAAATCAAACAATCTTTCTGACATGAAGGTAAAATAAAACAGGTGATGTATGGACGTTTTAACAAGTCTTTAGTTGTATTATTACAAAACTTAGATAGATATGAAGTAGCTTTTTTAAAAGTAAAAAAAAAAGGGAAAATGATAAGTTTTCAAAAGTCAGTCGGAAAGCAGCAGATGTTTGTTAATCACTTATATTAACATCAGAGATTGTTCACGCAAATTATCGCTGTTCATCATATTATGTAAACCCATTTTCTAACCTATTTTTTTTCACAATATACGGTTCGAAACCCCCTAGTCACGTTTCACTGACCACATATACGTAAATTGAGTACAATCACTGGAAACAGCACGTCTTTTACCTGAAAGACAAAACGTTTCCACAAAAGTAATAATCAAACAAAAAATTGCAATTTTCTATATAAGACGTCAAATACCTAAGGTCAAACGTTATGAAAACAAAAAAAATTTATACTTTTTGTTAATTAGTTTAAAACATACATTATCACATTTCTTTGATATTAGACACTAAAAAGCGTACAACTAGTTTGTGTGCTTTCATTAAAAAGAGCGGATTTACCAAAACTACTATTGAAAGCTGTGAAGAGTAAAGTGATCAGTATCGATTACTTCAAGCGCTTTTAACTATAGCGCATTAATGAGTAGAATCTCTGTGTAGCGCTTGCTACATTCACAAATTGTCTATGGCTCAAAAAAATTTAAGAGTAACATTTCCCTTTTAAGCGTGTTAAAGAAATCTGTATACAAACAACGCATTGAAAAAAAAGAAAAGAGTGTGTTTAACGAGGGGAAAATTTTTTCAGTATGTTTTTTTTTTTTTGGGTAGCTATGAGTGTGTGGTTTAAAATATGTTTTTTTTAAGAAGTAAGAGCAAAGCGCACTTTAAGTATTTGTAAATTATTCTTCTTATTTACTTGGACAATCATTAATAATGAATTTATGATTAATTTCTAAATCATTAACCCCTGTTTGTTAGATATTGATGGTTTATGTTAATATCTTTTACTGTCTCAAAATCTTTCTATTTTATTTTATTATCTAATAGAATAAAAACCAACCAAATATATTAATAAAGACCAATACATTTACAAATATATTTTATCTTTAATTTTCTTAAAACCCAAAATTTCATTATTATATAGTACTTTGAAAAAAAAAACCATCTACTATAATAAAGCCAAACACCACAACTTAAGAAATCTACTAGAAACAAGAACACTCAAACAATAACCACAACCTGATTTTTATATGCAAACTAAAAAATATTAAATCTATTTGTTCATTAAACTTATAATAAACAAAACTTAAACACTACATTTAGAAAATTATCAAAACGAATGACAGACACTGAAGAAAGCAAAGTCAACGTCACTGTTGACGTTGATAACATCATCGAAAGACTCTTAGAAGTCAGAGGTACCAAGCCAGGACAACAAGTTCAACTAGCCGAACATGAAATTAGATTTTTGTGCTCAGAAGCAAGAGCCATTTTCATTAAACAACCAATCTTACTAGAATTGGAAGCTCCTATCAAAGTATGTAGCAAGGGCCGATTTAGAGAAACAAGAACAAAATAGGAGTTTATGGATATTGATATTAAATTTGGAGATATTGAAACAGTTGATTAATAAAGCAATTGAATGGATGAAATTATAGGACTTTAATAACAACAAATTGCACACCGCGCACTTAACACTTTTTTTTTCGAGTTAAAGGGGCAGAATTATTCAAGATGGTTCTCGCTTTCTCCGGAAAAAAAACAACAGCTAAGATTGGAAAAATACTAAGACGCATTATCTGAGACCTAACCA
>JAJLRX010000006.1:0-50882 GCA_030567275.1 Hanseniaspora lachancei | reverse complement strand
TTTGCAGAGTTCCAGTTGGTGTTTTCGGTATTGGTTACAGTTGAGTTGAAGTTATATAATAAAGGGTTGTGGAATTTATTATCTTGATCATGCTGACCGTTGTTAATGAAGTTGAAGTTCATCAGATAAGGATTGAGCTACACAGATTGATAAAAGACAATGGCAATCCTCTTTTTTTTTTGAGCACTTTGTTTGTCTTTTGGTATGTGTTTTTTTTTTTTTTTTTTAAAAAAAGAGTATTTCTTGCTTGATATACAATAAAATGGTTGTATACAACAAAAAAACCAGGTAAATATATATTTGAGATTAGATAATATTATAAAATATAATGTATTAAGTATTTAGATAGAACGTTTTTTTTTTTATTTTTTTGTAATATCTTTTTTTTACCTCTATTTAATAATTCTATTAATTTGAAAATTATGTATTTTTTTTAATATAAAGAAATTATAGCAAGAGGAAATGAAATTAATAATATAAAAAAAATTTTTCTTAGTATATAATATATATTTTTTTTTTTCTATTGATTTTGTAGGGGTTGTTGTGTAATAATCAGTGAATATCTCCATACAAACTTTTAATATGGAAACGATATATAATTTTACCTTTAAGGGAAAGAAAATAACAGTGAAAATGTATATGCTTTGAAAGATACTTTTGTCCATAGGGAGATAAAAAAGATGAAGAATATATTGATTTGGTATCTATATCCGATAGTGTACCTAACACCACGTGACTACCAATAAAAAAAAAAGAAGAAAAAAAAAAAAGAAAAAAACCCACATACACTACAACATTAATCATACAAATACATTTAATATATTAAACAAAGCAAAGTATTTTAATATATTATATAGTACATACAACATCAGTCATCTTTGGTTTTTTTTTCTTTATTTTTATTTTATAATATCATTTGTTTGTAGCTTTTATAAAAGGGGAAAAGTGTTATTAATATGTTAATAGAAATGTTGAGTTCATGGATCATTGATGAATTTAAAGTGGAGATAGATACTTATGTCCGACTATCACATGACCTACTGGCTCAAAACAAAAAATAACAACACACTTATATTTTATTCTAGAACAAATCTTTTATTAGACAAAACCCGAAATATAAAAAATTATACCAATTGGCTTGTTTCTATCCCTCCCCTTTTTTGGTTAACCTTCCCACAACGCTATACAAAACTAAACAAAAAACAAAATATGAACAATACTAAAAATACAATTTCTATTTATTTATCATTAATTTATCACTCAGTAATTACCCTGATAGCACCGAAATATACAAAGAGGCCCAAACAAGTATATACATTCAATATCAAAATGAATACTGAAGACAAATCCATAACAAAAAAAGGCAGAAAGAAACCAACTCCTCCTTTGCAACATATCCTCAATCCAAAGACCTTTGTCCACAAACTCTACAATGAAATCGAAAACAACCAGGAACTCATCATCTGGAATGAATACGACAACAACAGATCCTTCATCATCACAGACATAAACATGTTCACAGCAAATGTTCTACCCAGGCTCTTCAAGCACTGCAACTATGCCTCATTTGTCAGGCAGCTGAACAAGTACGGCTTCAACAAAATCAAGCAATCTGACCTCAACCCTTCGCTATTGAGTGATCCCAAGTGTAACCCCGCATCAAACCAGAACAACATCAATGTGTTTCGAAACGACTTTTTCCAAAAGGACAGAGTGGACCTGTTGCCCAACATCAAGAGACAGGAAACCCCACAAAACTCTGAGCTAAGCAAGGATCTCACCAACATTCTTCAAAAGACACTCACAAATGCTCAGAGTGAAATCCCAAACAAATATGCTCTTCACAGCGACAACGACGTGATAAACAAGGTGATCATCAAGGTCCTCAAGCTGGAGAAGCTGGTCCAGGATCAGTTCCAGAAGCAGCAGAACAAAATCGACTTTTTGACTCAAGAGCTCGACTCCTTGAGGAAGTTTGTTGGTTGTGATGCCACCCCTTCCAGAAACAACAGTGCCCATGGCCTAAGGGATCCATCTGACAACCAGCCACCCACGCTTTTGCCTGGCTTCCACATCCTGCTGTGTGAGGATGACGACATCTGCATTCAAATCTGCCGCAAGTTCCTCGAAAAAATGGACTGCAAGATCACTGTTGTCAACGATGGGATCTCATGCATCCAGACCCTCAAGGAAAATCCCAGCAAGTACGACCTGATCCTCATGGACATCATCATCCCGCAGCTGGACGGGACAACGGCCACAGCAGTCATCAGATCAATGAACTCAAATGTTCCCATCATCGCCATGACAGGAAATGTCCTTGAGGACGATCTCCTGCAATACTTGCAAAACGGCATGACTGATGTGCTGGCCAAGCCATTCAACAGGCGTGATCTCCATGAAATGCTGCTTCGTTACCTTGCCAACAAGGTGCCCTCCATGAGCAATGGCTGAGAGTGTAAGAATTGGAGTAAAGTTCACAAATGATATTACCGGCTTGGCGGGCAATATTCTTTTTTGTTTTTTTTTTTTGTTTTTGTTTTTGTTTTTTTGGCGTTTTTTCCTTATATAACCCTTCAATTAATATTAAATGCAGTAACTTTATCCAAGAACCGTACAGATGACTTTCTCCTGCTGCTAGCATGGACATTCGCAGTGTTGTCTTTGATATTGATGCCCAGATGCGACTTCATTAGTGTGTATTCACTGCACTGTGTTTCAACACTGGAGAAGTGTCTTTGTATGGTCCTGTACATGTTGAACTTCACTGATTCTCCCTTCTTGACACTCTGTTTCAAAACGAGCTTGTTTTCCCCCATGTTCAGCTCCACATTATCGTCTGTGCTTGTGTGCTCCAAAAACATCAGCATTGGAGAGAGCAAATGATCGTCATTGAGCGTTGGGTTGTGGTTTTTGAGATCAACCACTATGTTCAGGAGGTACCTGGCCCCCAACTCCATCAAGAACCTCTTATATGTGTACTCGTCACACAGCGGGTAAAAGACATTCTTGTACAGCTCAAAGGCCCTGAGCAAATCGTCGTGGTTGTTTTCATGGAGTATAGCCACATTGGCATAATTGACTTCAAAGACAGGGTAGCTTGACAGTTCTGTTTTTGATGTCACCAATGTATACACTGTTTCCATGTTTTTTGATAGCAGGAAGTTTAGTAAGGTTTTGTATTTCTTTCCATCCAAGGCCCTGTTCGGCTTGTACTTCAATGATGGGTGGTACAGCTCCTTATGTTGTGTTTTATCCTTTTCTTTACAAAGCGCATTGCAGTAGCAAACGGCACATGCTTCACACTTGATCATATCATGCCCTTTGGTTTCCTCAACCCCTTTGAACTCCTTGTGTATGCTCTTAACCTTTGATGAGACATTCCGGAGTCTCAACTGGTTGTTGCAATGTCCGCACCTCAATCCCATTTCCATAAGGGAAATGTCCTCCAATCTTCTGACATTCACGGTTTTCCCCAGTGTCAGGAATGCACCCTTCGCCATGTCCTTTTTGAACACGAGTTTGTTTCTGGAGTGGTCAAACTCCAATCTATCAAAGTCTATGCCTAAGCTGTTCCAGGCCATTAGGGTGTCAAAATCAGCACACTTCTCCCAGGGTAGAAACACAAGCAGGCTTCGGGTCAGCCCGTAGAAGATGATGATTCTGTTGAATGTCTTCAAGGGAAGATGCTCATTGAGTGTAGAGACCATTTTCTTGTTGGCCCTCAGGTAAACCTGGGTGATGTTGGATTGTGTTATCATACCCTCATGGCAGGACTGGATGATCTTGATGATTTGGTGGTCCCTGGCGAAGTTCCGCTTGTATATGCCAAACTCATTGGTTTCAAAGAGTCCCGCAATGTGCACGTCATCGTCTCTTTCCTTCAAAAAGACCGTGTTGTACTCATCACATTTGGAAACCACGTACTGATCATCAGTCTCAAGATCACTCTCGGACTCGAAGACATCCTCATAATCCAGAGCCTCAAACGCGTCATTGAGCTGTTTGATGCTGACTTTTATATTCTGGTGCTCCTCAATGATACTGGGCTTCCTTGCACCCACAGACTGTCTTTTCTTTACCATCAGTGATGTTAGTTTGACTTTTTTTTTTTTTATTTCTCTATTGCTTTTGAAAAAAAAAACTCCATTGTGTCATCTGTGAGTCTTCATATAGTCATTTCCAAAAGTGGGAAGAAAAAAAAAAATTGTAAAAATCTGGAAAAGTAATATTTTAATGGGGAAATGTGTTATTGTTTCCAGTGGGGGCGAAAAGCATCATTATTTTTGTTCTTTCCCAAACTTTCTATACACTACTTCAAGACTTCAAAAGGGTTAAAAAACAAAAATATAAAACCATAACAACACACATCATGTTCAGAAACATTATCAATAAACGAACCATACAACGTTCAGTACTCAAAAAGCAACCCTTCTCAGCAAGACCTCTTTTGAACGAAATCAAGTACAAAAAGGGCCCCGAAATCATCACTGGAAAGAAGGTTGAATATGACGACAACAAAAGAAGATTTAAGCAACTGCTGACGCTGCTGGGCTTTTCCTTCATTGGGTACACCATTGCCTCCCAGTTCTCAATCATGGACATGATCACGATATACACGAACAGGGACATATCGCTGAGGGACACGGACATTGTTGAGTACAGAAGAAAGCTTCTGCACAAGCTCGAGAGGCTGCCCGTTGTCAAGAGATACATTGAGAGCGGGTACTTGCCAGTCATCCACAGTGACGAGTACAGGCTGATCCAGAGTCTGGGCGGCATAGACATCCCGCCAAAGACCCTTTTCGAGCCAAAGACAAAGTCTCTTGTGGACATTGTTCATGTGGGGGTCAAGCTCCAGGGCTACCCGTTCATGCTCCACGGGGGCATGTCCTCAGACATCATGTCACAGTTCATGGTCAAGTGCCTGAAGTTCGCAAGCCACGAGGGAACGGCCAAGGACACTGAGTTTCTGTTGAGGAACCTGAAGGTTGAGTACAAGGCGCCTGTCTTTGTCAACAGGTTCATCATCCTGAAGCTTGTTGATGTGGAGAGAATAGGTGACAAATGGGCCAAGTGTAGCATTGAGGTTTATTCCGAAAACGGAATGAACCTGCTGTTGAAAGGTAAGGGTAAGTTCGAGGTCAAATAAAAAAAAAAAAGTTACATCAGGTATATATATCCCCTTTTATTTTGTTTTTTCTATTTTATGGTCAAGAAGTAATGATTAAATCCATTTTCCAGTCATGTTTCTCCTCATGCTGTATAACCCCGCTGTATATCTGCTCCTTGAAGCCTATCCCAACAAGCAAGGGAGGCAGGCAGGCGTTTTTGTTGATGGCCTGTTACTGTTCCCTGAAGGATAGATACTTGCTGATGATGTCCCCGTCTTGAAGGTGGTCCTCCTTCATTTCCTTCAGCGTTTCAATGTGCTTGAGAACATCCTCGTTGTCATTCCAGTTTGTGTACAGGTACCTCTTGATGAAGTCATCGTAGTAGCCCTTCCCGTATCCAACTCGGACTCTGGTTTCATCGTCCAGGAGCACAGCAGGTAGTATCAACACATCCAGATGGTTCAGATACTCTTTTTCCTCGATGATGACCCTTTGGGAGTACACAGAGTGGCTTTCAATGGCAGGTTCTCTGATTTTGTACTTACCCTTGGGCTTCAACGAGTGGAGATGGTCCAGACTGGTTATCTTTTTGAAGATCAAGTGATCCTGTTTCCTGGAGTTGTCGTGAACATGGGTCTCGTCCTTTGGGTATATGTATATTTGTTTCTGCCCGGTCCTTTGTGTGTCTGTGCAGATTGGCAAGTACACGTGCTTGTTGCAGTTAATGATATGTTCCATAAGGGGGATGGTGTTGACCTCATTGTCCAGTGGCATGAACACTCCGATTCTGCTGAAGTTGTCGTTGTTCACAATGGTGCTGATGAGCTTGCTGGTGATGGATGTGCTTTGCGTGTTGATGTCCTTGATGTTCTTGCAGCCATGTTTCAGGTACTGTTTTCTAAGGGTATTTTTCACCAATGTCATGGTCGTAGAGAGGGGCTCGGTTGTTTGGAAAGAGATTGATGATGCCGTTTCCGGAGTGGATCTATGACATTTGTAGCAGAAAGAGAGAATTTTTTTTTTTTTTTTTCTTGGCAAAAATTCATTCCGCCATGATGTGACTTAATCTGCTTTGAATATATATAAAGGATTAACACATTGTATTTTTGATTTTTTTGTTGTTTCTAGTTCTTTATTATGGCTTACCCATATGAAACAATGAAGGTGACCAATCAGATAGTTCTTGGTCAACTACCCTAGTAACAACAGTTCCTCACTTTCTTTGTCTTCAATATTGTTAATTTCTTTAACGGAGTCTAACCTGTAAACAGCCAACCGGAAGTTAATAACCGAAAAAAAGAGAACCTTCTCCTCGAAAAATAAACCAAAAAAAAAAAAAAAAAAAGGCACAGTTTCGCTCGAATTACTCATTACTCAGAATAAAAAGCCTTTGGAAAATATATAAATTCACAATTGAGTAACTTCTTTCAAATATAAAAATACACTCTACTTCTTAACACAATTCAAATATACAAAAAAAAAATAAAAAATAACATAACTAATATATCATAATACAATGCTTAGAAACAATCAAATGAAAGCAACCATCAAGCTTCTGTCCTCAAAAAGACTCAACGCCATGTCCCTAAAACCATTAGTCGCCAGCAATGTCAAAATCACCTTGAATGAGCAATCCAAACGTAATAAGCCTATCAAAAACGAAGACTTGGTCTTTGGTAAGTACTTCACCAACCACATGCTAACAATTGACTGGGATGCTGAGCACGGGTGGCACACTCCTGAAATCAAGCCATACGGCAACTTGTCCCTGGACCCATCCACGTGTGTCTTCCACTATGCCTTTGAACTCTTTGAGGGTTTGAAGGCCTACAAGTCCTTGAAAAACGACGAGGACATCATCATGTTCAGACCAGACAAGAACATGGTCAGAATGAACAAGTCCGCTGACAGAATCTGTCTGCCTCAGTTTGACTCTGAGGAGTTGATCAAGCTAATCCAAAAGCTGATCAGACAGGATGCTGACCTGGTCCCAAAGGGCAGAGGCTACTCCCTGTACATAAGACCAACCATGATTGGTACCTCCGAGGGCCTGGGTGTCCACACTCCGGACAAGGCCAAGATATTTGTCATCTGCTCCCCTGTCGGGCCGTACTACAAGACCGGCTTCAAGGCTGTTTCCTTGGAAGCCACTGACTATGCCACCAGAGCATGGCAAGGTGGTGTTGGTAACATGAAGTTGGGTGCCAACTATGCTCCTTGCATCAAGCCTCAGCTGGAGGCTGCCGGAAGAGGATACCAGCAAAATCTGTGGCTGTTTGGGCCTAACAAGTACATCACCGAGGTTGGAACCATGAATGTTTTCTTTGCCTTCAAGAACGGCAACAAGAAGGAGTTGGTCACTGCTCCGCTGGACGGCACCATCCTAGAGGGTGTCACCAGAGACTCCATCCTTGCTCTGTGCAGAGAAAACCTCGACCCTAATGTCTGGGAAGTCAACGAAAGATACTTGTCCATCAACGAGGTCAAGGAAAGAGCTGCAAAGGGCGAACTGATCGAGGCCTTCGGCTCCGGTACCGCTGCTGTTGTTTCCCCAATCAAGAACATTGGCTACAACGGCGAAGACATCACTGTCCCATTGCAGGAAGGTAAGCAATCCGGTAAATTAACCGAAGATGTAATGAAGTGGATTGGTGACATCCAATACGGTATCACTGAAAAGCCAGAGTGGGCCAGAGTCTTTTAAAGATAATTAAGTTTTAAAACAAAAAATAAAAATAAAATTATATATAATGTTTTCCCCTTTTATTGCATTAGTTCCTTAACAGTCATGATACTGCTGATCAAGTCTTGTTTCTTTTCCATCAACACTCTGAAGATCATGTATCTGTCTTGGCAGCCAGATTGCTTGGCCACTATGTCAATTTGCTTTTGGGTCAATCCATTTCCATATTCTTGCAAGTAGGCATCATCAACAACAACGTTGTCTGTGTTCTGGTAGGAGGCTATTCTTTCTTCCTTGGTCATCTTTGGGGCGTCTGCTTGAACAGCCAAGTCATCGTGAATTTCACTAGGTTCCTTGGTCACGGTTTTCTTTTCCTCCTCAGTCTTCAAGCCACCAATGTCCTGTGGCACTGAGCTGTCTTCAAACTTCCCAAAGATGACAAAGCTGTTGTTGCTCTGCGAGTAGTACACTTCAGGGTTGTCCAGAAACTGGAAGTTCTCAGAGTTCTCTGGTCTTATGGTTATTCTGTTGACGGCAGCACCTCCTTCATTGACAAATGGCTTCAGTTGCAACTTAGTGATAATTTCCTTTTTTTGCTCCTCAGTAGGGTTTGGGTAGACTGTGGCGTTTTGTAAAACAGCGTTGTTGTCACTAGACATTTTTTTCTTTTTTTTTTTAAGTTTATATAATTGTTATTGACAATGGTTTATTCATGATATTATATACATTTAATATGATATATATTAAAGGTTATAGAAAATCCTCGATGTCTAAGTACATTTTCAAAAATTTTAACTTTCCTTTTTTTTTTTTTTTTTTATTTATTTCAAATTCAGTGCAAAATAGGGGGAAAAAAAAAAATTTTTTTTTTAAATATGCTATGATCGGACATAAGCACACATCATCCTTCTGGAATGTGCTCGAACACCTTCTACATAAAAGCAAAATAATGATCAACATTTTAAGCATCTTTTAACCTCAATGTCCATGGTTCCTTCTTTGTTCAATGCATCTTTCTTGCTGATGTAATAGCTTGTTTGTTTCCCACACTTCTCACACGTGAGCTCATACTCCACAAACTGCTTCTGCACATTGTCCTGAACCAATGACTCCATCAGAATCTTTTCATCCTCTGACTGCTCAATGTTGTCAAGGAACTTTGCGAGTAAGTTCTTTCTATTTTGTTTACTGCTGATGTTCAGATCTGATTTCTTTTTAGTTATGTCCTCATCCAATGCCCTTAGTTGTGTTAGTTTGCTTTCTATATCGTCATCAAGCACACTCAAGTAATCCTGATCTCCATCCGCTCCATAGCTGAATCGATTGATGATATGGTTAATTTTCTCAAAGTTACTTCTGTCCTTCAGGTTGTTAATTATCTTTGAGTGTTTGTTCTTCAGCTTTGTAAGCTGCTTCAAGTGGATGTAGTTTATCAAAGGATTGACAAAGTACATCTGCCATAGTATGAATAATATCACAAACATCCCCATGATGTAATTGCTGTATTGGAAATCTCGTACTTGGATGTAAATTATGGATAGACTCACAGCATAGCATGAAAGAGCATGTTTTTTAGATATAATCTTATCAATGAATGTGTCCTTGTTGTTAATTTTTTGGATATCTCTGGTGATCTTTTCCAATTCCTTTGATGATCTGATAAGATCATTTGAGTTCAAGTTAGACTTAAACAACGATAGTGAGCTAAACATTTATTTGATGGTTTGAGAATAAATTCAAGATGTGATTAATCTATATTATCAATATTTTGTATTTGGCTGCATTTAAATGATCTTATAGATAATTGCTGTTGATAAAAGATTCAACTATAATTAGGGAAGAATATCTCGTTTAAAAAGATTTTTACAAGTTACGCGTTCGGGGTTTATTTTTTATTTCTATTTTTTTTTGGTAGCAACGCTAATCAAACGCTACACAAAACATCTTTTAAAGATGCACCCCAATAAGTGTTTGCACAGAGTCACATGACTTCCTTTTAAAATCTGCTTTTAAAAAGTAAATTTAAAATTATTGAAAGTTTACATTTTTAGGATTAGTACTCAAATTATTAATTTAATGTATATTTTCTTTGCATTTGTAAAAAAGCAAAAGATTAATATCTATTATATAGTGACAGAAAAACACTTTCAAAAATCTAAATACCTTAATTTTTATAAAAGTGGTATATACATCCAACATCACCACTCTTACCAACAATACCTGAACAAAACTCAACATAATGTCTTTTTTGAATACTAAGCACGTGGATATATCACAAGACAACAACATTGTTCACTACCCTCTTCTTGGTGACATAATCATTGAGATACAAGGAGATCTTGAGATCGACAAGCCCAATGAAACTGATAGAAGAAAAGCATACAAGTTTGGCCAGCTTGACTTCAAGCTGGCCCTTAATGACAACCACATTAGTCAAATATGTGAAGAGCTACAAATCACTAAAGATGTTATTGATGTAAACAAACTGGCTCTACTGTCACAACCCTTGAAGGATGACATTTGTAACTGTAACAACAAGAAAGAAGCAGTTCTTTTCATAGGTACAAAGCAAAGGCTTTTAGGAAAGCTACTGAAACTTCCTTACCCCTTAGCTGTAATGAAATTTGATCAAGATAAAAATGTTAAAATTGAAAAGATAATCAAGTATAAATTTCAGTTTGTTGATCGACCTTTACCAATAATGTAGATGTATTTAATACGAGCCTCCCCGCAAGCTTACCTTTTATATATCAATAGGATATATATGTCCTTTCTCTGTCAATACTACCCTTTTATGATCTATTCCCTCATTGTCATTCAAAAACGACAAGTATAGATATTTCAAAGTATGTGAGAACCACAATTTATCATAATGGAACTTATCCAATTGCTGTGCATAATGCTGGAATATTTCAAAAATCCACAAATGAAAGGTTTTGGATTTGCTAGCATAAAAGGCATAATAAATGGATTCCAATATATCGTCATTTTTCAGAACATTCAAGGTTGATGGCTTGAAGTAGAAGGACCCATGCTTACTTTCAATCAGCCCTTCAGAACCACTTTCACCAAAGGTTGCACCACTGAACATTACCTTAGCAGGCACCCCTCCATAGTTGGCGGAAACCTTACTCTCCATGAATATATGATAACATGATCTTACCAATTCCATTGCGTACACATAGTTTTCCTTCATATCAGGAACATCATCAAATAATTTTTTCGTTTTGGAGATTTCATTCTCATCGCGGCCCTTGGTCAAGGCTGTTAACAGAGAACTGGGCAGCTTACAATATGAAACATCAACTTCAGCGTTTTTTGTGTTGGTATCAACATATCTGAGTTTATTCAATGAGTTGGTTTTCTTTTTTGATTTCATTTTCATTTGAAATGGGGAGTCTATTGTCTTTGTGTTGTTCAATTTAATGCCATGAATAGAATGCCAATACTCGGTGATGTTCACTGCTTCGCTGTCATAGTGATGTTCTTTGGATGCCAAGTAAAGATCTTCAATGCTGGATTTGTTTTTCGCAAACTCTCCTTGTATCTTATCTAAATTAAATGAATTATCACTCATAACAGCAACAAGATGCCTTTTCAAGAATTGAATATCTAAACTATTAAGTTCCGATTCTTGAAAATCCGTTCCATGCATGGTGTTTTGAATGGCCAAGATTTGCTTAGTCAATATATTGGCACCATTTGGAAATGACTTCTTCAATAATTTTTCATTTTCTAACAAGTTATAACTTGAGAGTAATCCACCCAATGCTGACGGGGACATACCGAACTCTTGGGCATATCTGAGTATTGCAAGGTCTTGTTGAATCACGTATTTTAGTTGAGCTCTGTGATTTTCAGACTGTGTGTTGTTGAGCATCAAAAGCTTTGTGTCTAAAGCCTCGGCTACAAAATCAATTTTGTCCTTGCTTGTATTGTTGAAAGAGTATTCCCGCCAACTGTATATGAATGCGTTTTCAACATCGTACTTGATGTATTCGCTTCCAACCAGTGTGATATTTTCAGGTTGGTGCTCAAATGGATACTCCGCATGCTGTTCATCGAGGTGCGTCAAGAAAGAGCTATTTGTTGAATATTCCAAGAATGCATTTACATTGGTGGTGTAAAAGGTATCTTTGTTTTTTTTTTTGTTATTGTATTCATTTAATAACTTCAACAGCAACGCTCCTAAAACTGTCATCATGGCCAGCCATTTATGGTTCGATTTTCCTCGCTGCAAAGAGATAGGTAGATTTCTAATATCTTTTGTGTCAATGTTCTTCCTTATTTTGGCCTTCTTGTCATCTTCAGCCTCGACTGACGAATCCTTAGCCTTGTCACGGGGCTTTCTATTTTTTAAGTTACTTTCACACTTATTCGAAGGCATTGTCTATTAACATATACTAACCACTGTCTTTTTAAGTGTGTTCTTAAGGGTAAACAACTTATTTGTCTCCTTAGTTAATTCTTGTTGTCTTATAAAGAACTATACAAAAATCAACTGAAGCATTAAATCGCTTTTCACTAGATTTATAAAATACTTAAGCGGAAAGTTTGAATCTTATTTTTTTTTTATTCCAACAGAGACAAGTCCAGTTAAGGAAAAAGACACTATCTTTTATCGCTTAAAAGCTACAAAACGGCAAACCATTTTCAAAAAAAATTATATACAGATATTATATATGCCAGCATACTCTATATATCCTTTCTTTCAAAGTCACTCGGTGCTATTTTACTCTTAGCACATAGCTCACTGAATATAGACCCATCTTTGTTAAACAATTTCCATGGGGAATCATAGTCCTTTCTTTCTCCCTTATCCAACACCAGCACCTTGTCGTAGTTCAATATGGTTCTCAGTCTATGTGCAATAGTTATGATTGTACAATGAGAGAAATGCTTTACTATTTGGCGTTGGATCATAGCATCGGTGTTGTGATCAACTGATGAAGTGGCCTCATCAAGGATCAAGATCTTGGTGTTTCTGACCAATGCTCTGGCCAATGCCAATAGCTGCTTTTCACCATTTGAGTAATTAGCTCCATCCTCTTCAACAGATTGCAAAAGATGGAACTTGTTTAGACTGGAAACGTTTTCCTCCTCTCCCAGAGGTTGTGTTTGGACTTTTAATGCCTCCTCTTCAGTGAACACAGACTTGCCTAATACTTCCCATAGATACTCATCTGTGTATTGATTGAACGGATCCAAGTTCGATCTTATGGTTCCCTTGAACAAAACTGGCTCTTGGGGAATAATGGACAGATTCTTTCTTAATGTAAACAATCCTAGTTTGGAAATGTCAACTCCATCAATGTATATGACTCCCTCGTTCAGTTCAGTTAATCTATAAATACATGATGTTAAGGTCGACTTCCCTGCACCACTTCTGCCAACTATACTTACCTTTTCACCTGGCTTGATCACCAAGCTAAAGTTTCTGAGAGATAAGGGCAACCCCTCTCTGTAAGCCATTGAACAATTTTTGAAAACAATTTCACCGCTCAAAGGCCATTGCTCTGGCTTTGGATCTGTGTCTGGAAGCTCATATGCCTTTTCTTGTGGGATATTTTTAGAATACTCGACAAGTCTTTCCACTGAATTCATGAAATTCTCAATTTGTGTGGTTTCAAATAATAGCTCCTTTAGGGTTAATGATAACTGCAGCACATATGTCATTAACAACCCCACACTTGAAGATGACATGCTGAATATCTTGCATATACACAGGAAGGCCATTATAATGGCAAAAACAACACACAGGTTGACAATCCAAATAGAAGACCACCTTTGCAGACACAAGTAAAGAATGGCTGACTCGTTGTTCTTATCAGTTAAAACATTACTTTTTTCCACAAACAGCTTTTCAACTTTGTATGTGGTGATTGTGCTGGAGCCACTTAGAACCTCATTGAGGTTGTTGTATACCAATGATCTCTGAACGGCTTCCAATCTTTTGACTTCTCTTCCTGTTGACTGATACAAGGAGTAGATGAAGAACAGCGCTAATATGATGAAGGGTATGGCAATCAAAAACCATGGAATGTAGATGACACACATGACAATAACAGCCCCAATCTGGAACAAAAGATAGAATCCTAAGACTGCAACATAGGGCATTTGATTATCCAAGGCATCAATATCCTTAGTGAATCTATTCAGAATTCTACCCAAAGGTGTAACATCCAAAAAGGACATTGGTGCATACAAAACATTGTGCAGGGAGTCTCTATGTAAGTTTTTGGCACTAACTATACAAACAGTGGCTATGGTCACCAGCTCAATTAAGATGCAAACAAAGAACAACAAGGCCCACAAAGCATAGAATCCCATATAAAAGCTTCTGCTTTTGTGGAACTTGGCCGAGGTCCAAAAAGATAGCCAAACAGATGAAAATAGGGAAAAAAAGGCAGTGAAACAGCCAATAGCAAATGCAAATACAGAGAACAGAACCCAGTACGAGTTAGTTGCAGCCTTGATGAAGTTAACGTATACGTCACCACCGACAGAGTTGATGGATCTGCTCTCTTGAATAATTATTCTACCCCTTTCCAAATCATCGTCGTCTTTCACAGCAACTCGTTGATGTGCTTCACAATCGTCATAGTCTTGCTTAGTTCCAAGAGCTTGTCTTTTTGTTGGATCAAAGCTGTATTTCTTTAGATAATCATCAAAGCCATCTTCAACATCAGATTCATCCTCCTGGCCTTCGTTTGAACAGCTTGTTAGGTACTCATTGAACTCTTGGTTCTGTAGCATGTCCTCAAGCTTGCCTATTTGGCAATTTCCCTTACCATTCAGAAAGATAATTCTGTCTGATTTGTAAACAAGATCGACTTGGTGAGTTACAAGGACTCTTGTGGTATCCTTTATCAAGTCCAAAATACAGTTGTTCAAAACATGCTGGCCGGACTTGGCGTCCAGTGCGGACATGACATCATCCAGCAATATCAACCCCTTGCTGATCCTGTCGCTGTTAGTGTATTTCCTTTCATAGCATGATCTGTAACACGCCCTTGCCAATGCGATTCTGGCCTTTTGTCCTCCTGAAAGGGTTATCCCACCTTCACCAAGTTCAGTCAAGTCGCCACTTTTGAATGACTGCAAGTCTGGAAGCAGTGCACATGCAAAGATAACATCATTGTACACTGAAAGGTCAAGGGGAAGGCCAAAGGTAATGTTGTCTCGGACACTAGCTGCTTGAAGCCACGGCTTCCCACACATCAAGCTACCCTCAACGTGCATCTGGTCAAGCAATGTGGACTTGCCTGCTCCAGTGGCCCCCAGGATGGCGATGAACTCGTTTTTTTTGATGTTTAAGGTGACGTTCTTCAAAACATGGTGTCTTTTGTATGCCACGTTCAAATGGTTGAATTCAATGATGTTTTTCTCTGGATCCCTCAAGTGCATCATCAGCGGCGTTCTTTCCTCAGCCAAAAGAATGTCCTGGGCCCTTTGCAAGGATAAGGACATGTTGATGACATTACCAATGGAGTTTGGCACATACAACATTTGTGATGACAAAATGTTGAACAAAGACAGGGCAGCAAAGACAGAAGATGGCTTTCGATGGGGGTTGATCTTGTATGCAATTAGGAATGTAAACAGGGAGGCAAGAATGGGAGCCAACAGACCATGTGCTGAGACTGATGATTGAATGTATTGCAGTTTTTTCACATCATTGATTTCCTTGGATCTCTTTTCATTGATGATTCCTTCATAGGCCCTTTCATAGGTGAAGTACTTGATGATTTTCAAGTTTGTTATCACTTCCTTGATGTAGGAGACTCTTGCATCCGTGGATACATTGGCTGATTGTCTCAATCTAAAAACAGCAATGAACCCCCAGCCCGATATGAACAAGGATAGTATGAAGTAGAAACAGCCAACTAATGTGACTGGACCAATGTATTCAATCAAAAGCACAATGGCCATGCACAAAGCCACAGGAAAACTGAAAAGATAAGGAACGGATGAACACCCATACTCTATTCTGGACAAGTCGGTGGTGGCCACCGTTGCCAGCTTACTGTTAGTGTTTATGTGTCTCGCGCTGCTGCTCAACTTCAAGGACTTTTCCAGTATGGCTCTTGTCAATATGGACTTGATGCAAATGCCTATAGAGTAAGCAGCCAAGTATCCTTGGGAAAAGATTACAGAGGAAAGAGCCATGATGATGGCAGTGACTGAAATGTAAAGAACACCATCATTAATTTGTGTGGTATTGCCTGCTTTGTTTCTTTTTTCAACAAATGCAATTAATCTTTTGGTGACAATGGGCATGGCAGAAAATCCAACATTTGACACAATGTAACATCCAATTCCATAAGCGGCCTTCCATCTGAATGTTTTGATAACTGCCTTGGATAACATCCACTTACTGTACTTTTCATTGTTGAGCTCTCTTATGTGATTTGCCTTAGAGGCATTCCATTCCTTCAAAAACGCATCATATAGGCTGTCTATTTGCAATGGTTCTGGTAACTTATACAAGTCGACTGGCTGAAACAATCGATTGTAGCCATCGATCAAAACCTTGAAGGTCCACATGAAAAAGTATTTATCAACAATGTTCCATGTTCTAGTAGCAAAAATGTTGTCGTTGTCAATAGGAAGAGTGGGTCTTTTATAATTACTTTCAAATGGCTTGTAGCTTGGCTTTTTCAGGAAGAAGGAGAATGCTCTCCTTTGAGGAATAGCTTCACTGGGAAAGTCTTTGAAAAACTTAAAATCGGCATCGTTGAGCTGATATTGATGATTAACGGAGGCTGACTCTTTGATTTCATTCAGGTATGATACATTTGACTCCAAAGACTTGATTTCATATAAATCAGTTTTTTTAGAGTCTGAATTAGTCTCACTCATTGTGGTTTGTGAACCTTGGAACGAGGACACGTTTCTGTTTAGAATGGGTTTACTCATTTATGGTGAGTAATTATCTGGCTTCTAATTTTTTTTTTTTTTTTGATTACCTTATAAACAAAGTCAGAAAGCAGAATTACGTTGCCAAACCCTTTATACGGCAATTGAAATAATATAAGATCATGAATGTATTCAGGTAATGTAAAGCTTCTCACCTATTTGCACTCTTTTATGAGTATAATTAATATATCAAGATAATGAGGAAATCCCATCGGGAAAAAAAATAAAAAATAAAATGATGATAAACAAAATTACCGCTGATATGCCAAACCCCCCTACAGGTGTCTTATCAGCAGCAGCCTTTACACTGCTGAGCTTTAATGACAAACTCCTGTTCGTTGAGATAATCACTTTTGTTTTAGATTTGCTAAACTTGCTGAATGTATATAACCCTTTCTTATAGAAAGAAAAAAAAAAACCCCCCCCACTTAATAAAATCATTCATAATCACCCTTGATGATGCTTGTGAAGATCATCATCAGCTCATCATTCATGCTCGTCAATGTGCTTCTAAAGCCATCTCCCTTGTGGCAGTCCTTGTTCAACTCGTATGTGTCAGCTTTGCAGCCTGTGTCTTGTTCTTGAATGTACAATGGAACAACCTCACCACTGCTGAAGGTCAACAGGTATATCAAGGAGTTGGGAAACTGCCTGGAGCTCTTGAGGTGTGTGTAAGGCACGATGATCTGCTCACCGGGAAAAAGCACCTTTTCCACAGCTTCCAAATGGTCCCCACCAGAACCTGTGTCCAAAGGCTCCCACTTGAAGTTCAGGATGTCCATGCCATCGTCATCCTCGTTTAGAGAGTCTGCCTTGCTGATGGTCAACAGCCCCTTTGTATACAGTGGTCTGACAGTCTGGTCAGATGGGTTGTAGTCCAAAAGACCAGCGTTGATTTTGAAAGGTAGTTTAACAGTCATTGTTGAATGGTTAGTGTATTTTTGATGTATGTGGTAAAATGCGGTGGCAACAAAAAACAAAAGAAGAAACATGCTAATGAATTGTTCAACCATATTTTTTTTTTTTTTTTTTGGAAGAAAGAGTTGTGGAATGGTAGCGCATCGTTTATTTAAACAGATATGATAAGCACTATAATGATTTCACCTAATCTCATTCACTAAGCAAACCAGTATAATACTATATTATTATATATACATTGGAGATGTTTAATATATATCCAAGGAAATGCTCGGAGAATCTGTTTTGTACCTTATAAGTCACCAAAGTTCTTAACAACCTCTCTGTATGTCGTGAAGAAGTTGACAAAGAATCTGATACCCAAACCAACATCCTTGGAGCCAGTGACTTCTCTGATGGCGTGCATACTCATTTCAGCAATGCCCAGGTCAATGACTCTGACCCCGGAGGCACCTGTGCATGCGATGGATGGGCCGATGGTGCCACCGGATCTGGAGTTGTTCTTGATCTGGAAGTACTGGGTTTTGTCACCATTGATTCTGGCAATCTCCTCAATGATGGCGACACCAACCATGTCTGTGGCCATGTGGCCGTTGGAGTCCAAAGAAATGGTGACACCATGGTTGGGCTTTGGCTTGTGGTTCTCCAAGTAGACACTGTCAAAGTTTGGATTGTGCAAGTGGATGACATCAGCAGAGATGAAGAAGGAGTTGGCCAGGCAGGTTCTCAACAAAAGCTCAGGGTCCTCTGGAGAGTAAGAGGACAGGATTCTGGAGATGGTGTTGTCAAAGATACCCGACTTGGCACCCTGTCTGTCCAGAGAACCAACCTCTTCCTTGTCATACAAGGCAACCACATTCAAGTTGTTGTCCTTTTCCAAGTTGACAATGTTTGAGTAAGTTATCAAGGATTGTAAAGCTGGGTATGAACACAATCTGTCGTCCTGTCTTGGGGAAATCAAGAAGTCCTTCTTCAAGCCAGCAAAGGTACCCTTTTGGATGTCATACAGTTCCAGGTCCAACTGGTACAAGTCACTGACCTTGACATTGGCCAGTTTGGCAATGTATCTCAACAGGTTGATTGAGTGTTTGTCGAATAGAGCGGACTTCTTTTCTTCAGATGTTGGTTCATCAATGTCCTTGCTTTCATCGTTGAAGTAGCCAAGAACAGGAATGGTTTGGTTTTCTTTGTCGTATGGGAAGTCAGCAGGAGCACCGTAGTGGACAGCCAGGGAAGGAATGAAGGCTATGCAGTCGGGAGTGGAATCGATCAACACAGAGGAGAACTTCTTGGTCTTGGAGTCCTTGATGATGACTCTCCCACCAAGACCCAAGTCTCTGTTCAACCACAGTTCATTCAAGGTACCTGAGTACGGAGCAACACCTAGTAGCTCATAGCCCTCAAAGGTGTCTTTGATGGAGGCTGGCTTAAGCTTGACATGCAGAGCATCAATGTGAGAGCCAATAGCCCCACACCCAGACTTAGGTTCCCACTTTGAACCCAAAGTGAAGGCCAGCAAGGAGCAGTCGCCTCTTTTGGTGTAGTACTTGGCACCTTTCTTCAAGTTTTTCCACTGGTCATATTCCTTTTCGGAAATGTAAACAAACCCGTTGCTTTCCAAGTCCTTTGATAAGTTGTCAACAACGTGGTAGATGGTTGGGGATTCGTAGGTGAAGTTGATGTAGTCCTGACCCTTTTGAAGCAATTCTTCGGTGGTTAGGGTGAAAGGCTTCTTGGAACCAAAAAACTCGGTCTTGACAGGTTCAGGTTTCTGAGCTTGGTCAATTGCCATGTTCTCCAATGTGTTTTTTAGCATTAGGATGGCTTCAGCAGCAGTGAATTGTTGCTTGGACATGTGTTAATATGTTGTTTGGTTGTTTTTTTTTTGTAGATAATATGGATATCCAGAGATGTGTGATAATAAGATATTCTTTTGTAGTGTTAATGTTTGTATATAGACTATTATGAATATAAAGATTAAAATAGCTATTTTTATAATTATAATTCTCTTTAAATATTTTATGGTATGTAAAAATGTTCAGTAATGAGTTGTCGCTGTTTAGAATTTGCAGTGATATTTTCGTTGATAAAGCGGCTTTAAAGATTGTTAATATGGTAAGAATTTATATGTGTGTTTTTTTTTCTTAAAACTTTCCCCCTTATTGGCGCATTTTATATACTATATCATATATACTATATACTATATCATATAGTATATATATCATACAGTGTATATATTGTTTAGTGTAGATCATATATCATATAAATCTATATATTGTATAGTGAATATATTATATAGTGTATATATTATATAGTGTATATATTATATAGTGTATATATTATACACTGTATATATTGTATATTATATAAATCTATATTATATAAATCTATATTATATAAATCTATATTATATAAATCTATATTATATAAATCTATATTATATAAATCTATATTATATAAATCTATATTATATAAATCTATATTATATAAATCTATATTATATAAATCTATATAGTGTATATGTCATATAAATTCTATGTGAGTGTGTTCTTTCCAGTCGCTACCATGTGTCCGCTACATAAACATAAGATGTACACTATATCCGATAGCCAGTAAAAAAAAAAATAACATAACAAAAAAATTTTATAGTATAAAGCCCGTAAAAACAAACAATCTGACATAAATAACCCCACCCATACAATTAATAGTGATTTACGTATACACCTATATCTAATAACACCCCACAATAGTAAACATTAACAAGTTTGTAATACATGGGTATCATACAGTAACCATTTTCTTTGCCATCTCAAATATTAACACAAGTGTATATTATAACAAATATATAGAATCATACCATGTCCGATACCTTATCTGATAATAACCTTAACACACACGATTCAGGACCCATAAGCTTCAATAACTCATTCCACAATGATATAAGCACAGACATTCTTCCATTGCACAGACTTCCAAACAAACTTGAAAAATTTCTGAAGCTATATGAGAACAAGTACCCAAATGATCTTTATGAGGATGGGTACCTTAGAAGCAGCACTGTCAGCTTTATAGAAATATTCATTCCAAACAATGACTACTTGAGAGATATCCTGTACATAATAGGAAACATCAAAGAAATGATGATTGTTTCTGATGCCAATGATGATATTGCCAACAGCCTGTTCAAGGATATCAAGGTCCTGGATGATCTTTTAAAGCATAAAATAAATACTATTTCTGAAATCATCAACTTCCACTTTGATTCATCCTTGAAGTTCTTTGTTCCTCCTGAAAACATTGTATCAGATGATGAAGACAACACTAACTCAACAACAAGCAACGAAAACAACAATGCTGACGAACCAGTGACTCTTGAGGATGGATCAATCGAGTCTGAGGAACAATACTCATCCAGAAGGAAGGGTTTGGAGTTATTGAACATGTATCCTATTGACATTCCTACCAAAGCTGAACTGTCTCAGATAATCAGCATTATAAATGACATTTACCAAAGAATCACTGATTTACACGATTCATACCTGTCTCTCAAAAAAAACTTGAATACCTTCCAAGAGGAAAGAAATATTTTCTTTGAGGTTATCAAATATCTAAACAGAAAAAACGAAAGGTATAGGCAGGAATCCAATAGAGTGTTTCAAAGCACAAGGTTACAGACCCTTGAAAATGAGGATCCAGATGCTGATCGAAACCTTGAAGGCCAATATGAAATCATTGATATTGACGACTTTGAAATCAACAACATTGAATTGGAACCATCACAACCCATAGCCGACAACATAGAGGAAAATATACTGACACAGTTTGGTGGGTATTTGCTTTATGGCAGCATTCCAAAGACCAAAATACATACCTTGGAACTGTTGTGTAACCGAGCCACCAGAGGAAACGTGATATTCCACCACTCTGAACTGGCCACATTACAAACTGATCCATCTGCTGATTTGAAGGAATGCTTTGTTATTTACACTCATGGTGACTACTTACAAAGGAAATTGGAAAAAATCATTGACTCATTGGATGGCAGGGTGATGTCCAGAGACAACTCACAAGAATCACTAAACAACCTGAACGGAAATATCCAAGGAATTGAGAATGTTTTGAAGGCAACAGAAAACCATCTTTTTGTGGAGCTGGTTGCCATTAGAGATCAAATTCCAAAGCTGACGTTGCTAATACAACGGGAATTCAATGTATTGAAGAAGCTGGCCTCGATTGACAACAGCAACACCACGCAATCTGTCATCATCAAGGGATGGATTCCATCCGATAAAAGGGACGTTTTTGAAACGTACTTGAAGTACAAGTTCAATTCCATCCAGCCCCACCTCCCATTGACTTTCATGACCATTTCCGAGGTTCCTGTCTTGGAGGACTACCCGGTCCTGGCAAGACACTTGAATGAAGGCATCATGAGCACAAGGAATGTACCCCTGATTCCACCCACCCACTTCAACAGCTACACAAACCCATTCACATCAGCCTTCCAGGGCATAGTGGATGCCTATGGAACCAGCAAGTACAAAGAGTTGAACCCAGCAATACCAACAATTGTCACGTTTCCCTTTATGTTTTCGATTATGTTTGGTGACATTGGCCATGGAGTGATTTTGTTTTTGATATCGCTGGTTTTGGTTTTTAACAGTAAGAAGATCCACAAGTACACTGTTGATAACGAGATTTTGGCCATGGCTCACAACGGGCGATTCATCTTGCTGCTGATGGGTCTTTTTTCGGTGTACATAGGGTTTTTGTACAATGACATCTTTGGGAAATCAATGACTCTTTTCAAGTCCGGATGGGTGTGGTCTGGAAGGGGCTCAACAACTGCAGAGAAGGTTCCCAACCACACCTATGTCTTTGGCATTGATTCTGGCTGGCACAACACTGAGAACGGGCTTTTGTTCACGAACTCGTACAAAATGAAACTATCCATCATCATGGGGTTCATCCACATGCTGTACTCCCTGTTTTTGTCATACAGAAACTATATCTACTACCAGTCGTATGTGGACATTGTGGGAAACTTCCTTCCGGGCCTGGTCTTCATGTTCTCCATATTTGGATACCTGACCATCTGCATTGTGCTGAAGTGGTCCATCAACTGGACAGACCCCGCAGACCCTAGGGACCCACCCAGTCTGTTGAACATGTTGATCAACATGTTTCTGAAGCCCGGGTTCATTGAGGCTCCGCTGTACAGGGGACAGACTGCTGTTCAGCTTGTGTTGCTGGCAGTTGCAGTGGCCTGTGTGCCGTGGCTGCTGATTTACAAGCCGCTGTACCTGTACAGGGAAAACAAAAGGTCTGTTGAGCTTGGCTACAAGTCCTCCGCGCATCAGATCCAGGACATGCTGAGACTCAAGCAGGAGCAACGGTCCCAGGCAGCCTGTGGCAGTGGCCGTGTGGATCCCATGGTGGTTTCCTCTGTGCTGAGTGATGACTTTGAGGAGTTCCAGCTTGGAGACGTGCTGATCCACCAGGTCATCCACACCATTGAGTTCTGTCTGAACTGCATTTCCCACACTGCATCATACCTGAGACTGTGGGCATTGTCTCTGGCCCACCAGCAGCTGTCTGTTGTTCTGTGGGACATGACACTCAAGGCGGGACTGGCACTGCCCAGCTCGGGGTACACGCCAGGTGGACTCAAGGAAGTTTTGGGGCTGCTGGTTCTCTTTGGAATGTGGTTTGTCTTGACCTGTGCCATTCTGGTTGCCATGGAGGGCACATCTGCCATGCTGCATGCATTGAGACTGCACTGGGTGGAAGCCATGAGCAAGCACTTCATAGGCGAAGGTGTTCCCTTTGAAGCCTTTTCACTAGAACAGGACCAACAAATATAAACAAAATTGTAAAAAAAAGGGGCAATATATATAGACAACATCTGTGTTTTTTTTTTGAATTTTATTTTTCTGGTTATAACTCATCCAATTCGATTTCGTTAGCATGCTCCCCACTGTATCCATCTGTATTTCTCAGGAACTCCTCTTCCTCAATTCTTTCCCTTTCCTCAGCTCTTTTGTGTGCCTGTTCCATCATGTCCTCGACGGAGTTTCCGTTCTTGTCCCGCAGACCAAGGTCCCTGACCTTCTCCATCTTTGCCCTTTCGTACTCTCTGAGCAGCTGCTTTTCTCTTTTCGCCATGACGGTGTCAAGGTATCTCAGTCTGTACTTGAACAGATCCGCGGCGGCGCGGGCCATTTTGTCAAGATCCTCAGCACGGTCCATGTACTCCAGCTTGAGATTGAACTTCTCGAGTCTGTCTATGGATTCAAAGTTCTGCAACAGGTCCAAAAGCCTTGGCAGGAGCTGCTCTGTGATTTCGCTCTTCAGCTGGTGGTAGGTGGTGTTCTGGGCCGTCAGTCTTGTTGTTAGTGGTGTGTTCATGAATGTTTCCAAGGCAGATTGGGAGAGGTTCAGAGAAGCGTACTTTTCAGATCGCTCATCAACAACTTGCAGTTGTTCGTGGAGAACATTGTCCTGGTTGTCAAGCCATGCATTCAGAGCCTCAACCATGGCGTTGAACTCGGACATGTCCAGTGGTGTCTTCAGCGACAGCTCGTAGTGCTCAATGTGCTTGATCCTTTCTGAGATGTCCATGTGCCTGTCCTCGATGTCCTTCAGAGTGCATCCCTCGGACTCGAAGTCCAGCCACTCCAAGTACTCGCTAATTTTGGATCCCAGCTGCTCAACAAGATCACTCAAATCAGCGTTGGATTCGTATCCCTG
Organism: Hanseniaspora lachancei; assembly: GCA_030567275.1. Classification (NCBI taxonomy): domain Eukaryota; kingdom Fungi; phylum Ascomycota; class Saccharomycetes; order Saccharomycodales; family Saccharomycodaceae; genus Hanseniaspora; species Hanseniaspora lachancei. The sequence continues at coordinate 26,498 of JAJLRX010000006.1, read as the reverse complement.
AAGAACAGATCTGGACTCGTAAAGTGTGCTCTCAAACAGGTTCATGGCCTCAGCAATGATGACCTTCTGCTGGTCCTTCTCGTTCAATTGCTTGATGACTCGTTGTGACCTTTTCAGCGCAGCACCGGACATTGGGGACCCAATGAAGTACTCTGTGGCTTCAACACCATAAACCCGTTCGCTGGTTTGGTTGCACATCACAAAGGCCTTGTCAATGTTGAAGATGCCGGACTTGTCAATCACAAAGGAAAGCTCCAGCAACGAGCCTGCATTGACGGAACACCTCTTCAAGTTATCAAGCGTGACTTTATAGTTCTTCAAGGCTTGATCGTTTTCATAAAGAGTGATTGAAAATGATTCCAAATCCTCACTCAGCGTGAAATTAACTTTTTTGTTAGCATTGGTTACATCTCCAAAGAGAAATACAGGTACCTTGGAACCACTGTCACCAACAACGGCAGTATAGTCGTTGATGGCCTTGTCTATAACATTGATGTTTTGCTTGAACTTGAATGTGTTCTCCAGCTTGACACCTCTTATGGCCAAGCCAGAGGACACAGACTCGTCTGAGTTGACTGACTTTGACAGCAAGGTGCGGGCATCACCCAGGTAGTCAGCCAGGATCCTTTGCACAAAGGGAACTCTAGTTGAGCCACCGGTCAGGATTATGGATGAGATGTTGTGAAGGGAAATGTCTGTTCTGTTGAACTTGGCTGCTGACTTCAGGGCATCGTCCAGGGGCGTGACCAGAGCCCTTGAGTACTTGCTCATGATCAGACTCTCAAACTCTTGTCTGGTGACTGAGGCTTTGAAGTCAACATCATCAACAAGGGACTCAATGAAGACCGTGTACTCGTTGTTGGCACTCAACACCAGCTTACACTTTTCAGCGCTTTGTGTGAGCTTGTTGACAAGCTTGGCATTGTTCATAAGGGCAGACTTTTTGTAGTTTGTGTTTTTATCCAAAAACTTGTTCATAATCAGCTCTCTCAGTTCCAAGGTGAAAAGATCACCACCCAAATTTTTATGATAACCATAACCATTCAATTCCAAGTTCAAGGCGACGATTTCATCTTTGCTCAAAACAGCAGATGAGTTCTTCAAGGCTGTCAGCAGGGAAACCTTCAATGAACCCTGGCCCAGGTCATACACTATGAAGTGGTCTTCAGTGTCGTTTTCCAACTTGACGTGGTTCTTGGCTATGTAGGTGATACCGGTGGCGATGTTGTCATCAACAAGGCCCAGGTTCTGCTTGAAGTCAGAGATCTCAATGATCTCATTCATCCGCATTCTCTGGGACTGGTTGAAGAAGCGAGGAACACTCAAAACCACATCATCAATGTCAAGGTTGACACCTGCGATGGCAACTTTGTTTTTGTCAGTGCCAAACTGCTGGTTGGCATTGTGGATGATGTGGTTGAAGTCCATGGCGATAAGTTCCTGGAATGAGTATGCGACCTCGAAGTCCTTGCCCTTGATGACAATGTCGCCACCATCAACAACAGCACCAGGGTTGATGCGTTGGTAGGTGCGAACATCAGCCAGGAGTCTTTTTAAACCAAGGTTGACGAAGTGAGGGAAACGAAGCTGAAAGTTCAACAGATTGGAACCATACCCTCTTTCAATGTCGCCTTTCATGTGTGGCCGGACCATGATACCAGAAACGTCTTTTCTCTTGGAGTCTTGGGACAGAACCACATCCAGCGGAGTTCGGGGACCAATGATGGAGTTCTTGCTGAAGCCTGTACCGTAGTCAATGGCAAGGATTGTTGAGGAACATGCGTGGAAAAAACAGAACACTAGAGCAGAAATAACAGTTAGCTTTGATTTCAAGCCAAAAGGAGCTATCTTCATGAATTGAAATAATTACTGTGTAGTTGTATAAGTGGGTATTTGTTTGGTGATTATTTTTAAAAAAAAAGAAAATAAAAAAAAAAAAAAAGGAATAAAGAATTGTTCAACTTCAGATTTTGGAAGGAATAACTTAACAGCAAATAGGTTTATATGACTTTGTTTGTTGGGAACCGAACACCACGTGACAGAAAAAAACAAAAAAAACCATACTGGTAATTAACAGATGTGGATTTCAGGTTAATATATATCAACTTCACAGAATCTAGGAACCATATTCTTTTTTTTTTAAATCGATTGGTAGGTTAAGGCTTCTTCACAAAGAACTTGCTCAGCACTCCACTTTTGGCCAGGCTTCAGACAGATGTAATCCTTGACATGGCCAGCCTCCACACAAACCATCTTTTGGTAGCCAGACTTCGGCTCAAAGTCAGCCATGGTTTTACTCTTGTCAACCCATGGGTTCCAAACCACAAGGTCAGGAAGGTTTCTTTTTTTGATTGTGTGCAGAACGACACCTCTATCAACAATCTGGGTCATCTTGTCATCGCTGATGTTTGAGTATATCTTGTCGAATTCCTGTGTGAACTGGATGACAGGCAACTTGTCAACGTAGTTTGACTTCATCAGCTGGTCGTAAACATCTGCTCCAGCAAGGTTGGTGACAAAAGTGTCCTCGATGTCATCAACCTGGAAGTATGTGTGGAACAGCCAGTTGAATTGGAGGTCCTTGCTGGCTCTAACTGGGTTTTCAACCTCGATGTGTGTTCTCAATGACTTTGGAGAGAGCTCAAGAGTCAGGACCAGCGTGAAGTCGCTGTCCCACAGGGATGTGAGTTCTTGGTTGGCAATTTCAGGGTAAAGCCCAAACTGGACAGCAACAGAGTCCTCAGCAGCACTGGCCTCGCCCAGGAACTCCCAGTATGAGTTTCTGGCCAGTCCGTGCTGGGGCAACTTGCTCAATGGGTTTTCTGAATCAAGTTCCTTGCCAAAGACAGGAAAGACAAGGGGAATGCCTCCTCTAACAGGCTTTGAGCCATCAAGCTTTGCAGCGTGTGATAAAAAGAGGTTCTCGTGACCCTTTGTTTTGTATGAGATAATGGTTGCACCGTATTTCAAAACAGTGAGTTGGGTGGATGCATCAGAAGGTAAGGTGACAGTTACTTTGTCTTCGTACTCTGTAACAGGCATTTGTTTGGTAGTATTTGGTGTGATATGTGTGATGAGTAGGGTATGTTATTTTATTTATCATATTTATATCAATATATATATCAATATATATAGTACAACACTGATGGGTGTGTGTTCTTTTGTTTTAGAATGATTTTGAGTTGGTGAATCGCTACCAAGCCATTTGGTATTGAAAAGGGGATAGGGAATGTATCTTCATTATTCGGATATACAGCTGTGTCACATGACTTATGTATATATATATTTCCCAAGAGAATAAAAATACACACACACTCTCTTTTTATATATATATTATTATAATATATATATATAATATGAATATATAATATATATATAACAATATATATATATAATAATATATAACAATATATATAACAAAATATATATATAAAACCATAAATAATACAACTACCAAATAATGTTCAGACAAGTAGCTAGATTATCAACACAGTTCAGACTACCATTAAGTAGAATGACACACACACCAATTAGATTCTATGCCACCAAGCAGGAGTTGATCTCTGATAAGCTGAACGACATTGTGAAGACCTTTGTTGAGGAAAAGGGAATCAAGCTGTCCACTCCTTTGAACGACAACATGAAACTAAGTGAGGACTTGAAGTTGGACTCCTTGGACAAGGTTGAGTTGATTGTTGCCATTGAGGAGGAGTTTGAGTTGGAAATCAATGACGAGGCCTCTGACTCCTTTGAGAATCTGTCTCAGATCAAGGGTTTTTTGAATGAGAAGTCATGAACCAAATGATACTGTATATATTTAAATTATCACCTTTTTTGTGTTCTCATTTAAAGAGTAACAATATTTTTATTGTAGAAGTGTATTAAATCATTGTATTCCTCCTCCTCCCAATTGGGATAGTTCCCTTTTTTTTTGTGTGTGGTTTAATTCCCACTTGTGACTTGTAATGATTTTTTGCTCCTATAGAAAAAAAACATATATAAAAATTTTTTAACAGGAAGGAAAAAAGAATTTAATAAACAACGAATGTGTAAATAGTTTTTTTCCTAACACTTTGAACTTGTATTTGGAATTATCTTTAAACAATCTATTTTATAGATAATGTTCTTATATTGTCATATACATTCATTAAAATTTCATATATATATGAAAAAAACTATACTATATAACACCCAAAAAAACCAAAAAATAAAAATAAATTAAAAAAAAAAAAATAATGTGTGGTATTTTTGGTTACTGCAACTATATGGTTGAGAAATCTAGAAAAGATATCATAGACACACTTACAGAGGGTCTTTCCAAACTTGAATACAGAGGATACGACTCCACTGGTATCTGTGTTGATGGCAATGCTGATGGCACCTCTTTAATCATCAAAAACCCTGGCAAAGTTTCTCAATTGAAAGAAAAAATCATCAGCACCTTGGACTTTGACCAATACAATCCAGAGTACATCAACCACGTTGGTATTGCTCACACCAGATGGGCCACACATGGTGAACCAAGCGTGTCAAACGCACACCCCCAAAGATCCGATGCAAACGGAGAGTTTGTTGTTGTGCACAATGGTATCATCACCAATTATAGAGAACTAAAAACATTGCTTTTGAATAAAGGGTTCAAGTTTGAAAGCGACACTGATACAGAGTGCATTGCAAAGCTATTCAAGTTGTTTTATGACACAAACTTGGAAAACGGTATTGAGTTGGATTTCAATGCCTTGACCAAAGAGGTTCTTTCTGAACTTGATGGGGCCTATGGTCTTCTTTGTAGATCCTCCCACTACCCAGGAGAGGTTATTTGTACCAGAAAGGGGTCCCCACTTCTTATTGGTGTCAAGTCCGAAAAGAACTTGAAGGTTGACTTTGTTGATGTTGAATTTGTTGATGAGTCCAGTGATGACCAGGCAACCTTAAATGAAACCAAAATAAGCAACCCTCACAAACCCGTTGCTGATGAGGAAAAAGTGTTTTTTGCTCCTATTTCCAACAATGCACCCCTTAGATATTCACAATCAAGAGCATTCTTGTCGGAGGACGGCATCCCTATCCCCATTGAGTTCTTTATCTCCTCAGATGCCTCATCTGTAGTTAAACACACAAAGAAGGTGTTGTTTTTGGAGGACAATGACGTTGCACACATCTATGATGGTGAGTTACATATCCACAGATTTAAGCCTAGACAGGATGGCGACAAGATCACCAGACCCATCCAAACTCTTGAACTAGAGCTAGCTCAAATCATGAAGGGTGACTACAACCATTTCATGCAAAAGGAAATCTTTGAGCAACCTGAATCCACATTGAACACAATGAGAGGTAGATTGGATTTCCAAAACAAAAGTGTAAAATTAGGGGGATTGACCAACTGGCTACCAACAATCAAGAGAGCCAGACGACTATTGATGATTGCTTGTGGTACCTCGTACCACTCATGCTTGGCTGTTAGGCAGATGTTTGAGGAGTTGAGTGAGATTCCTGTGTCCATAGAACTAGCCTCTGATTTCTTAGACAGAAAGGCTCCTGTTTTCAGAGATGATGTTTGTATTTTTGTGTCCCAATCCGGTGAAACTGCTGATTCCATGCAAGCCTTGAAGTTCTGCTTGGAAAGAGGTGCCTTGACCATTGGTATTGTCAACACTGTTGGGTCATCCATCTCAAGATCCACTCACTGTGGTGTTCACATAAATGCTGGTCCAGAGATTGGTGTTGCCTCCACTAAGGCTTACACCTCTCAGTACATAGCATTGGCCATGTTGGCCCTATCCTTGTCTGATGACAGATTGTCCTCATTGGAAAAGAGACAGGACATCATAAGTAACTTACAAAAGATTCCTGGGCAAATCAAGGAGATTCTTCAGCTGGAACCACAAATCAAGGCCATCTGTAAGAGATTGGAAGGGGAACAGTCTTTGTTGTTGCTAGGCAGAGGATACCAACACGCCTGTGCCCTTGAGGGAGCCTTGAAGATCAAGGAAATCTCTTACATGCACTCAGAGGGTATCTTGGCAGGCGAGTTGAAGCACGGTGTCTTGGCTCTTGTTGATGAAAACTTGCCCATCATTGCCCTAGGCACACGAGACTCCTTGTTCCCAAAGGTTGTTTCCTCCATTGAACAAGTCATAGCCAGAAAGGGTAAGCCAATAGTGATTTGTAACAAGAATGACGAGTACTGGCTGTCCAAGAAAAAGGCCAACGCCGAGATCGAGCTAATTGAGGTTCCCGGCACATCGGACTGTTTGCAAGGGTTGTTGAACATTATTCCATTGCAGTTGATGTCCTACTGGCTAGCTGTTAACCAAGGATTTGATGTTGACTTCCCAAGAAACCTAGCAAAGTCTGTGACTGTTGAATAAAAAAAAAAAAAAAAAACCCGTTTTTTCCTTTTTTTTCTTTCAATCTATATTTTATCTTTATATTTTTGTTCTACTATATAGAAAGGGTATCTTGATACTGATTTATAGCTGCTACAAATGCTTTGATACATAAACATATATGCTTATTCAATACTGACCATGACTAAGAGGTTAGTATTGACGTATAACGCTACATTAAAGAAAAAAATTTTTTTTTTTTTTTTTCTCACTCTCTCTGAATAATAGTTCCGTTACCCTAACTTTTTTTTTTTTTTAATATATATATTTATTCAATTTTTTTAAAGGGTGGTTTGTTCAAAAACGTTCATGTCAACATTGTACATCATTACCAATTGATAAAGACACACTGGAAAACACCAATACAGAGTATCCACACCTCCCCGATAATAAGCAAATAAATCACTCGCTACTTTATAAAATGGGTATTTTCGGAAACAAAAAGAACCGTGGGAGCATTGTGGGCAACTACAACACCATTGGACAAGCACCACGGAAAAAAAACAACATCCAGGAGCAGTTTGATACCTTTGGCGGAACGCAGTTCAAGGGGGATCTGATGAGCCAGTATGGGGACAACATCACAACAACCACAACAGTCACAACGACGAAGTACATTGATCCAAAAACAGGCCAGGTCAGGAGAACCACCACAACAAAGAAAAAAAGCAGCAGAGCGGGTTCATTGGTTTCATTTCAAAACGATCCACACAGAGCAAGCTCGTTGACATCTGCCAAGCCACATGTGAGCAGTCGAGCCAGCTCCATGGTAAGCAAGAAGAAGTATCGCTACGTGAGTTCGAGCACTGGGTTGAAAATGGTTGAGATCACCCCTGAGGACGAGCAGCTGGAAAGGGAAAAACAACAAAGGCTTGTTCGTCGGAGCAACTCGCATGTTTCCCTGAGACCAAGCTCGATGTACACTCCCCAGAAGAAACAGCCGCCGACAGTGGCAGCCAGTAGACAATCCTCACTGAACAATGATGTAACCAATACGGCAAGGAAAAACTGGGCCAAAATAGAAAGAGCAAGCAGCGGACTGGCAGCGGCCCAGGTTGTGACTGGAAACAAGGAGATCAGGCATCTGACCAACACCGACTTGAGGCAGAGAAAGTCTCTCCTGAACATGAAGAGCACCATCAACTCTCCGAGCAGAGCACCAGTGAAGAAAATGGAGACTGAAAACATCAGGGAAGAGTCTCCGGAGCAGCCAGCAAAGGACAAAAAGACCGTGAAGCGAGTTCCATCCATGAGGGAGGGGTTGGCTGTAAAGAGGACTCCAACAAGGGACAGCCCCAGCGAGACCCTGCTCGCCCTAACCAAACCTGTCAAGAAGGATATAAAGATCACACCAATGAAGGTGAAGGTCAAGCCCAGCCTGGGTAACCTGAAAGAAAAAGACGAGAACTTTTTGAGGTTCCAGAAGGATGCTGTGGTGGAGCCCGCATCCACTGAGCCAGGTGACGCCCCTGCCAAGGACTCAGACAGGAGCACCAGCACAGTGAACAAGGCTGATGATACATTAAAGGACACAAGCCGTGAACAGACCGCCACCGAAACGGCCTCCAACGCGGACATGCACACACTCAAGGAGGAGGATGTGGTCCCCCAGGGGGCTCTGCTGGAGGAAGTCACCGCGGACAAGGTGCCTGCTGTAGCCATTCCCGTGCACAAGGAAATGGACATTGTTGAGCCGTTTGATGGGGCAACGAAAGAAAAACACGCCGATGAGGGGGAAGTGTTCTCTGCTCATTTGCCACCTGTCATTGAGCTAGACACGAGCGACAACTCTCCAGCAAAGAAGTTGCGTTCCAACCCGAAAAACTTTGATTCATCTGAGTCAGTCTTCTACAGTGCGAATGAAGACAATGATGTGGCTTTGGAGCCTGTTGTGAAAAACGAAAGACCATTGAAGTCAGCCATCAGAACCAAGTCCAAGTATGCCACCCCAAGTGATCCTGTGGCCAAAAGGAAGGCCACCAGCGATGCACATGTGAAGCTAACAACCGCTGAGAACACCAGACTGAACTCTCAGTTGCAGGATGAAAACCAAAGACAATCAAGGATCGTTCGAAGCCCCTCAAAGAGAGTGTCCCTGAAAATCAGTCCCGCTGGCCAGCACCCAAGCGCCCTGAGCAAAGGCTCGTTGCGTGCATCGAGCACCAGCAGTGCCTCACCATCCTTGAAAAGAGGTAAAATGAAAATGTCCGAGAGAATGAATGGCCAGGCTCCCGCACCGGGCACAGGAATAGCAACAAAGCCAATCATGAATGTGAAGCTGGAGGCGCCCGACCTGACACCCTTGGAGAGGAAGTCCAGCTTTGAAAGAGAACGAGGCCAAAAGAAGGCAGGATTTGGCATGATGAGCATGCGCCATGACATGGACGAGGATGGCGACACGGAGGTTCACATGGGTGAAATCGACACAGCTCCAAAGTTCAAGTCCAGGTTTGTCGACTCGGACGATGAGTATCCACCAGAGCCCCAAGGCAAAAGAAACAGCACCAGGCTGATGACAAATGCCACCACTTTGGAAAGACAGGCCATTCCTGAAAAGAAAAAAGGTCTGGGATCCAAATTGAAAAAAATGTTTGGGAAATCAAAGAGAATCTAGTACTTACTTCATATATACAAAGTTTAAGGTTGTCCATCCTGTTTGTCATCAACATCACTGTCCAGTGCTCTTTTCATTTCAGCCACAAACAAAAAGGTTATGACCATGGTCAAGAGCAGGATGATTATCTGGGGTATGTACGAAATGACAAATGAATCGTTGAATATGCTTAGCAGTTTCTCAGTCACGTAAATGTCATCCCTGTACAGCTTCCTTACCTGCGAGGAGTCGTGGATGATTTTTTCGTAGCTTTCCAATGAGCCCAGCTTTAGGACTACGTAGTTGAACAGCTTTTTGTTTAGTACCTTTTGATAGGTGGTTAGTATGAATGAGGTACCAATGACTGTGCCCAGGGATCTCCACAAGTAGAACAGTCCAGTGACTGTACCCTGCTGCGACTTGTCAACAGTGAACACAACAACAACCAGAGTGGCAACCAAAACAGTGCAGTATCCGTAGCCACACATGAAGGATGTGACAACCAACAGAACCTTCCACAAGAACTTATCAGTGTCCAGAAGGTTGTACAGTTCCAAAGATGTGACCGCTGAGTCCAGCCCCAGCTTTGGCTTTAAGTAATCAACAAGGATACATTCCAGGAAAAATCCACTCAATTGGAGGAAAATTGCAAATAGACATAGTTCATAACAAACATACTCAACACTCCTTTTGGTATGCTTCGTGATGAAGCCCGTGGCAAATGATGACACAGGAGCAGCCAAGGAAGTAAATATGGTGAACACACCACAATCAGCTGGAGTGAAGTTTTGCATCAGCTGCAAGTACAAAGGCTTTCTGAAAATGTCACCAAATATGGCAAACGATGATACAACTATGATCACTGAAACAACACCTGTTCTCCCCAACAGAAGCTCAAAGGGGATCAATCTCTCAGATGCCCAAAAGAACTCTGTCAAGAAAAACAACATGCCAAATATTGGACCAGCCAAGTACAGCACATGCTTGCTGAATGCAGACAACATGCCATTGTCGGAGGACAGTATTAGAAGAGAGCCTATAGCGCAAGTGAGAGTGATAGTGCCACCAAAGTCCAATCTTTTCAAATGGCCCCATGAATATTTGCCATGCTTTGGAACATGGGCCAACTTGATGTTGACATTGTTGTAAACCAAGTATTGGCAAATGATGACCAGAGGGACTTGGAGGCCAAAGACATACCTCCACCCAACCGTATCAATGATCACACCACCTATGGGAGCACCAAGAAACTGACCAGCAGCAAACACCAGGTTCGAGTACCCCTGCATGATTCCCCTCATTCTGGCATCGCAGATGTCGGAAACAATCACACTCGAAAGCGAGTTGACACCACCACACCCCATCCCACAGATGAATCTTCCTATGGAGAACTGGGCGACTGAGTTTGCATACATGGTTATGGTGCACCCAACCCAGAAAAAAGTGAGTGCCAGAAGCAGCGCAGGCTTTCTGCCAATCAGATCGGATAGTTTCCCGTATAACGGCTGGAAAACTGTGTTGGTTAGTAAAAAGGATGTGGCTATGTACTGTTTCTTATCACTTTCGTGGAACTCATTGGACACCGTTTCCATCATGTTGGCAACAACGGTGTTGTCCAGTGAGGCAAGGAAGGAGCCCAGATAAAGAGCAGTCAAAATAGGCCCTTTGCTTATGCTGAGGTTGTGCTTGTGGTACCTTTCCTCAAGTTTCTTCACGTTTATCAATGGTTGTGTTTCGGACATGATGCGAATGAATGCTGTTTAGGGTGTATTTGGAGGATTGTATATATATAAAGGATGACAATATCTTTAAATAACACATTGATGGTATAAACAGAGAAGAAATAAACTTTCCATCCTCTTGACATAATATGAAAGTTAACCAAAAAAACAAAAACCGGATACAGTGCGGACTTCAATGATTGTTAATGCGATCGATTACCGAGACAGATTGTCGGTGGCCATTGTGGTAAATATGATTTTTTTCCCCCCTTTTTTTTTCCTAATTAGGTAACCTGTGTTTTTTTACGTGATGTGCTTAAAAAACAACCTAACAAGTTCACCAATTTTGACAGTCACAGAGTACATTCGGGGTGTTGCACCGACACACACAATACTCGGTGTTATCACAAAAAAAAATAAATAAATGCACAACCCTGTATTTCATATTTACATGGTGTTTTTGGAATGTATATATTAACATAACAGTCTCACTTTACTCAGCATCCTTCTTACCTTCACCTATGCTGTTGATGTAGTCCATGTTCTTCTCAGCAAATGGTCTCTTTCCCAACAATCTAACTAAATCATCTCTGCTTAAGACTTCATTTCTCAGCAGCTCTTGGGCAATTACTTCAACTTCCTTTGCCTTTTCTTGTAACAGATTTTTACACTTGACGTAACACTCATCAACTATTCTTTTCACTTCAATATCAATCAATTCAGCTGTCTCCTCGGAAAACGGCTTGGTGTAGTCATTGGAATTTTGGTCCTTTCCATAAAAGGCCCATCCTACTTTCTTACTCATTCCCAATTGTGCCACCATGGATCTGGCCAGGCTGGTTATCTTTTTAATGTCATCGTGAGCACCTCCGGTTACTGAATCAAAGTGTAACTCTTCAGATACACGCCCTCCCAGAAGCTGTGTGATTTTATCTGTGAATTCATTATTGTTCATTAAGTATTTGTCTCCAGGCACATACTGTGCAAAGCCTAAGACACCTTGTGATCTTGGAATTATGGAAACCTTCAACAGCGGATCAGCCTCCTTCAGGTACCAACCACAGATGGCGTGTCCGGCCTCGTGATAGGCAACAATTTTTTTCTCCTCTGGAGTCAAAAACTTTGTCTTTCTCTCCAAACCAGCTATGGTTCTATCAATAGCTTGCTCAAAATGCTTCAAAGTAATTGAGCTGGACTTGTCTCTCGCAGCAAACAGGGCAGCTTCATTACAACAGTTTGAGATATCAGCACCTGAAAAGCCTGCTGTTAAGGCAGCCAATCTGTCAACCAAAGAGTCAATTTGAGTGTCATATTTCACCTTCTTCAAGTACAGTTCAAACAGTTGCTTTCTGCCATGGAACTCAGGGTTATCAACAGTAACGTGTCTATCAAATCTACCTGGTCTTGTCAAGGCCTTGTCCAACAAGTCGGCTCTGTTGGTACCTGCCAAAACAACAACATGGTCATCTGACTTGAAACCATCCAGCTCAACCAATATTTGATTCAAAGTGGCCTCTCTTTCATCATTCCCACCACTGGAGCCTCTGGCCTTTCCAATCGCATCAATCTCATCAATGAAAATTATACTTGGTGCGTTTTTTCTTGCTGTGCTGAACAGTTCTCTGACTCTTGAGGCACCCATACCCACAAACATTTCCACAAACTCAGCACCGGAAACAGAATAAAATGGAACACCAGCCTCACCAGCAGTCGCCTTGGCTAAAAGAGTCTTACCAGTCCCAGGCGGACCAGACAGAATGGCACCTCTAGGCAACCGTGCTCCAAGCTTCTCATACTTGGTTGGGTCTCTCAAGAAATGAACAAACTCCATGATTTCCTGCTTGGCCTCATCACAGCCAGCAACATCCTTGAACTTTGTTTCAACATTCAGAATCTCTTCAAACTTTTTCTTTTCTCCACCGGGAACCAAGCCTTTCAATTTCAAGCTCTTGGCTCCTTTGCTCAACAAGTAGATCATACCACCAGCCATTAAAACGGTTGGACCCCAGTTGATGAAAATTTCACGGAGAGTGACAACCTTGTTGAAGTAAACTACAGGAACCCTCATGTTTGGTGGGATGTTCATGTCGTCTTGAATAGACTCCAAGTTCTTTTCAAATATGTCGATGTCACCAATGACAAATCTGTAATTGCCCATGGAGGTGTCCAGACTGCTCATCCCAGTTGGAGTGAGCTTGATTTCAACATAGTCTCTGTTGTAAACAAACAGTCTTTCAACGTAGTTTTTGGCCAGGAAGTCATTCTTGAATTGCTGGAAGGTTATCAATGTCTTGTCTTCGCCTGGCTGGGCAGAGGACCCAAACATGGAGAAAAGAATCGTCAAAAAGAAGAATCCCAAAAAGTACTTGATGAAGTTGAACTTGATTTCAATCACCTTGACATTGGGCTTGCTGATGTTATCATTTTGTACAAACAGGTTGTTGAAGTTGTTCTTTTCCAACGAGGCCTTTTCCAATGGCTTGAAGTCCTCAGCATGCATGACAAATGGCAATTGCTTACTCTTTGAGCTCAATTCCTCTTTTAACTCTCCATAAGTCTTGCTGACGAAATCAATAAACAAATCGTTGTTGCTTTGATCAAGCAAATCCATTTTAAAGGAATCAATGTTGGCATTGCTGTCGTACATGGCACTGAATGATATACCAACATTCAGTATAAACAGTCTGCCTTTGATTTCCTGAATGTGGTCGTACTCATACGGTTGAAAGTTTTCCTCCCAAACAGAATCTGGTGTTATTTTATTTACAGAGTAATTCATCTTAATCAAATTGAAAGCCTCATCAGAGTTATCGGCGACACTGAGCGAAGCCGTTATCGGATTCAACTCAGCATTCAGCTTCGTGGTGAAAGCTAGCAAGTCCTTTTCGTAAATGTCCTTTTTTTGAAATGTGTGTTGTTTCTGCAAATACTTGATAAAATCCGAATCCTTGTAGATCTTCATGAATGCTACTGGTGAAAGAGTAAGATAATCCTTTAAAGTGGACTTGATTCTTTCCAGCTCAGAAGATTTATGATGTTCCTTCATAGTTTTGTAACCTAACTTGGGCTTTATTATTTTCTCATTCTTTAAAATGGTTTTTTCAAGGGCTTTGATGGTTGATAGAGTCTGGTTCTGATTTAAATATTTGTAGAAATTGTATAGAATAAACAGATTATTTTCCTTGATTCCAGGTTTCTTAGGATTAATTGATATGTTAACAAACGTTCTAAAAATACCAATACTGTTGAATGTTTTATGACTTTGTTTCAAAACAGGTGAGTATTTGGTCAAACTCACTGTTTTTAAAGTATTATATGAATTGAATAGCATTTTTGAGTTTCAGCAATCAATTCAAATATATAGTTTAGTAAATCAGAGTAATAGATAATGGTATTTTTCTTGGTTTATACTGGTGCTCTCTATTTAATAAGAAATGAACTATATTGTCCCATTATATATTTGATCAGATTTCTTCAAAGGGAACTAATTCGTACGTAGAAAATTTTTTTGCCACCTTTTTTTTCTCTTTGCATTTTCGTTGAGGAAAAAAGATTGAACCAACATTTTTTTTTTTTTTTTCGCGGTCAGCTCAACCTATCACATGACCTTGGGTCCGACAATATATAAATCAATTACTAACCTCATATTCAACTTGCGCCTTTATAGCTTCTTTAATCTCGGTGTCATCTATCATTTCGATCATTTCCTCAAGTCCTTCAAGATTTGTCAAGCCTGTTTTGACTTTATACACATCATCATCCTGCAAACCTATTGTATGCTTACTTTCCTTTCCATTAGTGAAGGATTTGCTAACGACTTTGGTGGGCTGTGTGAATTCCGGAACGTGCAGTACGTTTGTGTACACATCTCTCACACCTCTGTTGGTTATAAATTGCCATCTCTCTCTGTTCTCATACATGTCATAGTTGCTTTTGGAGCAAGCATCAGCATGCAGATATACCCAATTCTCCTGGTTCATGTCTGCATTCAAGGATATGTTCAAATTTGACTGCATCATGTTGAACAAGTCCAGTATTCTTCTGCTCTTATCTTCCTGTAAAAGAGATGATCTTTTTTTGGTCAGAATATCGGATTTGTACACTTTTTTCCAAGTTGGTGGTAAGCTTGAGAAAACTTCATCATCATTTGTTGCTTCTGATTTGCCATTTTGAAGGGGCAAATTTATGTACTTGTCATCGTAGTTAATATTTTTGTTCAGGAGCTTGTTGATATTAATGTCCTTGTTACTTCTGTTTAGGACAGATTGGTAAAGCACCTTTTCTTTTTGTACAATAGGCTTTTCTTCAGGTCTTTCATTATACTTACTAACAACAACATTACTAAATCTAGGCTTGGCACCTTCAATTTGACTAGGTTTAGGTGGTAATGGTACCTCAGCATTTGGATCGTTCATGTAGGGCTTTAAGTACTGATAAGCCTCCAGTAATGGCTTTGATGATACATCCTCTTCGCTCTTTGGGTATGGGGCAATTATTGTGTAATAATCATCCTTTATAGATTCACCATCTTTAACGGCCTTATGACCAAATTCTCTGTACAATGATTTCGCAGTAATGACCAAAATAGATTTTGTTAAGTTCATCGGTGTAACATTATCTAATACTGTTGTGTTATCCAACAAATATTTCTTTTCATCCTCAGTCAAGTATGACTTGTAAAGAGAAAGTTTATGATTTAGAAACAGCACAGCAGCTCTCTTGTAATCAAACACCTTGGCTGCATCTGCAGCTAAGGCATAAAGCTTCTTACTGTTAGGTCTAGTGGGAATTGGGAAGGTTTTAAATTTGTATGTTTTGTTGTTTTTCAACAGACCGTTTTCATCCACCTTTAGTTCACCCTCAGGATCCTTTGGAAGATCATATTCATTATCTGTAAGTGATATTAGCTGACCGTCATCGGTTAAAGGAATTTCATCAGAGTTAAACTTGTCTCTTAGTTCAGGCAAATGTGAAATGTTCAAGATTCTACCATATTGTTTGTTTTTGTTGGCTTTGGTTGAATTCCAATGTGGGGCCATACCTATATAGTGTATTTTGTTACTGGTTTGTCTTATTCTAAAAGATACATTTTATCTATATTTAAAAAACAAGAAAACGTTATTCTACAAAGTATCTTAAATTTTGTCATTATAATTCAATTGTACAACCATGCACAATATTAAATTAACAAAATTGAGTCGAAGGAGGGAAAAAAAAAAAGAAGAGAAAACAAACCTAATCGCTGTAGAATTTAAGATGTTTTTTTGAAAAAAAAAAAAATTAGAAAATAAAGACTGCTTATATCCGATGATACCATATTTTTAATTAAACTTCAAAGTTAAAAAGATGTGGATATGTGATTCAAAACATCTTCAACAACCAATCTTTCCATAGAATACTGACACACATACTCTTTATTGGGGTTCATTATATCCAATTGCTTCAGATTGTCTATCAATTCATCAACAGCTTCAGCATCAGAACCATAAGCTATAGAGTAATCCTTTCGTTGCCTGTTACTGGTTGAGTTAATGGTGAGCTGTAACTTAAATGGGAAATACAAACGCGCAGCTATTTTAACTATATCTGGAGTTACAATAATGTTTGGATTATCAATGGCATTTTGTTCATTGATGCTACTTTTTTCACTCAAAAAAGAATCAATGGTGTCTCCGGTTTTTTGTGTGTGATCCATCAGCTCATCGTAGAGATTATCCAATATTCCTAGTGAAATGGATATTTGCATCATGTCGTTTGATGACATAAACCCAATTCCACCGCTTCTGCCCTGTTGTGAAAATCTTTGTAGTCTCAAGTGAACAACGATATCCAGAATATACTGTTTTAGTTTATGATTGAATGTTGTCAATGATGGTGTCTTCAGATCCTTCCACTGCGATGACATGTACAGCAAGAAGAAGTTGAACAGCCGTTTTGATTTTTGATCTGAGACGACTGAAATTGCTGATTTGCTTAAAAAATCTATGGTGGAACCTCCGCTGCAAGAAAGCCAAAACTTTTTTTCAAGAAAATATTCTTGTTCAAAAGTTCAATGTTGCTGATTACTACACCAATGCTTTGTAAATTTTGGTTACTAACCTGACTCTCTGAATTAAATTGTTGAATTCTGTTCAGATAGTGATCAATTTTCATAGAACATCTTTTTCGAATTTCAGTGCCTGTTATCAAGTCATCCTCAAATTTAGGTATGAATAAACATATTTGATACTTCACAGTTTTTGATATATTTGATGCAGAATGGAATTTTTTGATTGTGGCTATGTTTTTTAAGAAGCTGTCATCGCTGGGGGTGTACAGATTATTAACATAAACCACATTGACTTGTATGTCTTCAAGATCATTTAGAAATGATATTACCTGATGAATTAGTTGGCTTTCAATAGACTTGTAGATTTCATTGATTTTCGTAATATTTTTGGAGGTTTTTTGGTCATGTTCTCTTTTCAAGTTAAGTAATATATCATCTGTGTTTATAAACAGATTGTGTGTATTCTTCTTGCTGTTTGAAGATGAAATCAAAGAAAACAGTAAACTATTTATAAATCCTAGTTCATTATCTTCAAAAAGCTTTTCTGAAGCAGGATCAGATGTAAAGTCATTTTTTTGTATATGAAAGGTTTGAATAGGTTTGGGAATGAATCTATGAACATCAGCTAAGTTATATTCACTCATATTGGATATTATGGGAGATAGACTTTTGTTATTTGGGGGGGGGTGTTGGTAACTATCAAAGGGGCTGTGCCTTGTATATGTATTATGATATGAATGGGGTGGGTTCTGTTTATATATTTTTATTTTCTTCGTAGATAAAATGATATGGGGTAAAGGTCACGTGCTCCTAGCCACACCATTTGAAAACGGAATTAAGCATGTCTTTCACTCTCAAAAGGAAAAAACCCCCAGTAAAAAAACTTTTTTAAAAAAAAAGAAAAGAATGTCATGGGTTTCTTTTTACCCTTTATGGGAATTTCATCCATCTCTCTATATATTCTTTATTATTTTTTTCTTCTTTTCAAAAAGATGTAATTAATATATGCTAATTATAATGCTTTCTTGGTAATAATGACCTGCCTGCTGTATTCTTATATAAAAAGACTAATATATTTAACTATAAAGTTATCATCGACCCTAAATATAATTCATTCGAAGATAAGAGCCCCTTCCTCTTTTATAATAACATATAAACCATGGCCAAACTTGTACATAATGCCCAAAAGAAGCAGCATAGAGAAAGATCTCAAACACAATCAAGAACCAAGTTTGGCTTCTTAGAAAAACACAAAGACTACACGAAAAGAGCCAAAGATTATCATGCTAAGCAAAACACTTTGAAAATATTGAGAGGGAAGGCCAGTGAAAGAAATCCTGATGAGTATTACCATAAGATGAATTCACAAAAGATGGATTCCAAAACAGGGTTATTGATCAAGGAAAGAGAAGAAAGTGAAAGCTTGAGTGTCGATCAAGTCAAGTTACTCAAGACTCAAGACGCGAATTATCTGAGATTGCTACAGCAGCAAAATCTGCAACAAATATTGAAGAAGAAGGAAGGATTGTTGTTTGATTTGGAAAGTGATAACAAGCACAGAATATTTGTTGATGAAAGTGAAGATTTGAGGGATTTTGACCTAGCCAAAAGATTGAACACACATAAAGACTTGTTGGACAGAAAGGAAAACAGAATGACTATAGATCAGCTAGCTAATGTGAATAACAACGGAATCGGACAAGTTGAAGATATTATGCAAAAGGAATCTTTGGACAGAAAGAAACTAAAAAAGTACAAATTGTTGAAGCAATACATTGATAGAGAAAAGGAAATCAGAGAAGTTTTGGACACTTTGGAATTACAAAAAGAGGTCATGAAGAAGGGATCTAAGAAAAAAATCAAGACTGATGAGGGTAAAGTAATATACAAGTGGAAAAAGGAGAGAAAGAGATGATATATTATTTAGAAATTTGATTTTATTTACAGTTATATATTTTATGAATCAACTATTATTTACCAGATTTAACCTTTTTCAAGTATACTCTATCATTGAAATATATACCTGCTCCCTTATATGGGTCTGGCTTGACCATGTTATGGATTGAGTTTGCATACACATTAACTCTTTGTAAGTCCAAGCCCTTAACTAGCAAAAAAGTAGGTGACTTCAATTCTAAGGTTATGTCATCTGGAACAATTCTGTTCATGTAAGCAGTACCCTTTTTCAAAATCAGCTTCTTTTTATCATCTTCAGGTAAAATAAATCTGCAACCAGGACCAACAAATCTTAGGTAAGCCAGGTGGCCATCAAGAACACCTTCGATGTTGTTGTTCAAAATGGTGGATAGAGTTACCAACATGGATTTTTGAGTTTTGTTTGTGGAGTCCACGACTGATAGTTGCAATGTTCTTCTCCCGTTATCTTCTTCTTCAAATTTTTTCATACCCTCCAGTAATTCATATTCCTGGTTATCCTTGATGCATTTGATGTTCATAAAGTCGGGGAACTTCATTGAGAGTTCGCCAGCCTTCCCCTTCAAGGTCATAACTTGGGTGAAAAATAGCTTATTTTCATTGCCGTTTTTATCAAATCTAGGGCCTTTCAATTTTATAATGTCTCTGTCTTGGTTGATGGCAGACTTTGTAGGGATCCAGTCATCGTATTCCTTAAATAGTTCGTATTTTTCCTTCTTTAAGTAACTCACTGAAAGCTCGTTGATGTTTATGTGGATGTTTTTGATTATGTTTGTTGGTTTTAAGGTCAAATGAGTACCAGAAAAGAATCTTGTACAGATTAAGTTGATATTCAGCATGATTGTTTAATATTAAAGACTTCTTCACTGAATGTTATTGATTTATTTATTTGGTTCTGCAAAACTTGTTGGTATTGATGTAATAAAATTTAAATTTAAACTCTAAAAAGTATCATATTTCTTTCAGGTATGGATTTATTTTTTTTCGTTAGCGATTTAGTTGGTAGGAACCGTGAAAAAAAAATTTTCTTTTTTGTATTTTTTGTTTTTTGGGAAAGTTATACATTATGAGCTTTTCAGTGTATAAGAATATGCTTTACAACTATATTAACGTTTTATAAGAAATAAGGATTTATAAGAAAAGTTAGTAAACTATTTTTTTTAGACCTGAACGTACTTTGTTATTGATTTTCTTATGTTTATGGTGTTGCAATCCAGTCTGTTTAAACTGCATTCAAATCATATAGCTTGCCAAGGTAATCCCCGAGTTTCAGAGGAGACAGTCACGTGCAGAAGTTAGCATCAAGGAATATAGCAACTGTTCCCATAACACACATCTACACTTGATTTTAAGGTAAGAAAAACATAACAATTTTGTGCAAATGGATGCTTTATAGTTTCTTTTATTAATAAAATGAGTCAATAACCATGATTTTCTCTTCTTGTTGTAGTTGTAGTATTTATGTTATGTAATGGAACTTTGCTCATAGTCATCATTATGGATGGCCAGTTGTCTTATATCCGTATCTCCGACGTGAACAAAGCTCAAATCAATATTTCCACAACGTTTCTTTTTATTTTTTTCCTTTTTCTTTTTTGTTATTATTCACACTTTTCTTTTTGATTATAGATACTTTTGATATGATCTTTATTATGGAAACAACATCAATCAAAACACGTCTCCCTGTTTAAACCAAATATAAGAAAGAAGCAGTTGAATCCATTATCTCTTATAACCCAATAAAAGAAATAATACTCTATATCATACCTAGAATAATATAATAAAATAAATGGCTAGACAACTGAAATTTCATGAAAAGAAACTTTTGAAAAAAGTAGACTTTGTCAATTGGAAGCAAGACAATGCTAAGGCTAACAGTATCATAAAAAAATACCACCTTACCAAATCCGAGGACTACTTTCTTTACAATAAGATTGTTGGTAAGATTCACAAGTTGGTGAACCAATTATCTCTGCTTCCGGCGGATGACATATACAGAAAAAAACACGAACTGATGCTTATAAACAAACTGTTCAAGATGGGACTTTTGAATGACCAAAAGGCCACTCCCTCTGATATCATGAACAAACTGAATGTTTCTGCTCTGTGTAGAAGAAGATTAGCATATATAGTATACAAGACTCACATGGCGGAAACCATTTTTGATGCTGTCAAGTTCATAGAGCAAGGTCATGTGAAGGTAGGTCACAATCTTATCAATGATCCTAGCTACTTGATCACGAGATCCTTGGAAGACTATGTTACTTGGACTGATAACTCGAAAATCAAGAAGGTTATCCAAAAATATAGAAATGAACAAGATGACTTTTAATTATTTATACTACTTTATTTCAATCGGGATATTTTTTCTTTTATTTTTGTTTATTCTTTTTTTTTTTTTTCTTTAGAAAAATGAGTGTTTATTTTGTACTTTGGTAGTTTTACATTAAAGTTCTCAAGTGTAACTGTGTCCTTGTATATAACTATTTAAATTTCTTATACTTCCAGCAGGCTTGAATTTGGTCTTGTTGCCACTGAATTGTAATGGATCAGTCATCACAACGCTTTCCCTTGCTATGTTATATGCTGCCTTACTTCCATGGTTATTGTTGATATGTATGTTTTCGTAATTATCAAAGGCAAAGTTCTGGCTTAACTGTTGCTTAACTTGTCTTTGAGGAGTTACTTTTCTCTTGTTTGGAGTCATGAAGTTTGTCATTGATGAGCTTGTTAAGTTGTTCATGCTTGATGGATTTCTCAAATACTCTATGTTCTCTTCTATTTCTGGATGATCCTCCTCTGTTTCAACAATGTACTGTTCCAGTTGAAGATTTTTGAAGTTGTTTGGTGGCAATGTGTTTTGTTGGAATTGGGTGTTGTCCATGTCAGGTTGGCCCAAGTATATGTATGCCTCCTCATTGTAATCATAATAGTAAGGTATATGGTTGATTGAGTCATAGAAATATACTTCTGAGTTGATGTTACAATAATATTGCTCTTGTCTCTCATCATAGTAGTAATACTGCTGAGATATTGGTTCAAAGTAATAATGAATCTTTGTTGGTGCATCGTAATAGTAATATTGCTCTGATTGTGGATCCAATTCATAATAATCAGTGTACAGTTCCGGGTTAGGAATGTCTTGTACGTTAAGATCGGTACTCTGTTCTTGATATTGGCTTATGTCATAGGATGGCATAGCATTGTTCTGAACAGGTACTCCATATCCCTTATTGGCAAATGATTCAGAATATATGGACGATGTATGCTTGAAACTTCTCTGATGCTTACTCAAGTTTGGATCTGTATAGTTTAACTCACCCAGTTCATCATCTTTTTCTGTGGTTTCATTCATGTCATCTTCGTCATGCTTTTCCATGTATATCTGATAAATAGACTTCATTCTTTGAATGTTTTCCTCCTGTTTGAGAGACAATATGATCTCATCCTTGTCTTCAGTTTCATTTATATCCTTCAAAGCTTCACTAACTTTTTGGTGATCATACTGTTCCATTTCATGTAACAGACCTGAATCGTTGGCCTTTATATTGGAGTAGATCCTCTTGTTTATATCATTGCTGAATAACTTATCTACTATAATGTTATCATCAATAGTTTCAGTGATTGATGTATTGGCATCATTGAACTGCTCTGAGTCAACGTGGGACTGCTCATTCACATTCTCCTCATCTTCAATGGCAGCCTTTGTTTCACTTCCAGTACCATTCAATGAGTGAGAGGTTTCTTTCTTAACTAAAGATTCCCTGGATAATTGCTTTTCATTTTCACTGAGGAATGGATTTTCATCCATACTCTTTCCCTTTGATGGAGTTTCTTCTTTAGCTGGCACCTTTGGGGTTATTAATCTCTTAACCAATGTCCCGGTGTTGTTTCCTCTGTTGTAAGGATTCTTGGCAAAAAACTTATTTCTTTGTAAAATTTGAGAGGGAACTCTACCACCAGGAAAACTCCCCGTCATGTTTTCCATATTGGACATCCCCATCATCTTATCATAATGTTTCATGTAATCTCTCATATCATGCTCACTAACATCCTCAAGCCTACTGGAGTTCAACAAAATGTTTTCATCTTTTTTTGTTGGTGTGTTTAAAGAAACTTTACTGGGAGAACTTGGAATCACTGGGATATTTAGGCCATCGTTGGATGCTAATATACTCTTCTTAGAATTCAGAGACGATGAACTGGTGATTGAGTTCAATCTCTTCATCTTGGGAGGATTGAAAAAAGAAAGATCATCGGCAGAAGCATTGTTGTTTTCTATATCCTTCATTCTCTTTCTCATTATAGCCAGTCTACCTTTACTTTTATAGTCCGAATTTTCGTGCACAGGTATTGGTTTAATTTCTTCTTGTTTCTCTTTAAGATACACCTCGTTCATATCTTCCTCAACGTTGTTGTCAAACTCAGCTTCTAGCTTCTCTTCCTTTTTATGACGTCTCCATAAATAAAAGATTATGGCTGATACTATCAGTAAGACACATACAGTAGGAATAACAACAGATAGAACAACAGATAAGTTATGGAATGTATTTACAGGTTTTTCACACTTCTGCTTGGAGCCTTTACACTTTTCTTTAGTTTTTCTATTAATAATATTCTTAAGCAATGACATATTTTATGCTTTTTATGAAAATTTTGTTATTTTTTTTCTTAAATATAACTTCTGTGGGTATACAAGTATTATTTGATAATAATCTTACTGCTATGAACAAAGAAATAAAATATAGAGGATTATATAGCCAATTTCAACACAGGAATGGTTGATGCAAGTTACAATGTTAGTAGCACAAAAATAAGGGAATATACCTAACGAGAAGAAGGAATTATCGCTGTCGATTTGTCTTATTAGCTGTATAATATTATAAAAGTGTTATTGTTTTCCTGGATATTTCCAAATTTAGTTATATTAAATCAAAGTAAAAAAAACAAAAACAAAATCACATAAGAGACAGTTATTAACAGTGCCTTGTCATGATTATCATAATGTCAAAAAAAGCAAAATGTAATAGTAAACCAACAACCTCAAATAGGACTTATTAAAAAACCTATGTAAGAATTTATCTTAAAAAAAAAGCTGTTATTTTTTTTTTTTTTTTCTGATTTGAAATCGTTTCTGTTAACCAAAAACAGAAATTGTTCTTCTTTTTTCCTATAAACAGAGTATTGAAAAAAAAAATTTCTCTCACCTTTTAATTATTTTTGGAGTTTAACGGGAAGAAAAAATAGAAATAAAAGAACAGTCTAGAGCACTCTTACCCGAAAGGGCATATTGTACGCTCACGTGTCTTTCCATACATTTTTCTTTTAATTTTAATTTTAATTTTTTTCAGTACATCTCCACATAACTTATCTTTTTGGATGTTAACAGCTTCTTATCAAACTTATACATCTCTACAATCCCATTGTACTTCCACAAAACATAAATATAAAACACACTACTTTTACTGACTCTCATTACCTTTATCTCACAGACATCATCCACCACTCTACTGTTTAGCCTAATCACATGTAAAGATTTACTGGCATCATCCACTCCGTACAAATGTAATGTTCTGTTGTAACTCAAACTGTAAATCAATGCATCATCATTGCTAAATCCTAAAACGTAGTTCAATGCTGAATTCATTCCTCTTTTGTATATCATAAACAAGTCATAGTTAGTGTTAGACTTCTTGAACAACTTTATACTTCTTCCGTTTTTGGATGTAGTAGCCATCATGGCTTTGTCATTACTGATTGCTACATTGTATATCTTATTTTTTTCCGGTTTCAAAGAACACATCCTTATGGGGGTAGACAAGTCCCCTTCAAATATTATCATTTCGTTTTCATCATTTTCATTAACACACACATACATGTCGCCTTTGTTATATACGTCCTTGCTGTTTGGTATCTGCACTTGCTCGGACAGTTCCTTCAAAAACATATTATTGTGCTGATTACTCTTGACTCTATATTTCCTTATGACATTCTTGTGAATAACTCCAAATATCCTCTTTCTCATATCATGTTCAAAGTATAGCACCTTCTGATGCTCGAGTTTGACTACTTGGTTGTTTTCATCCAGCATAAGAGCTTTGTTTATTAGATCATATATCAGCAAGTACTTCAAGTCGTTACACCCTAGCTCTAGAAATAAAAGGTTTGTGTTTTGAAACAGCGTACATCTTTTTATTTCAAACTTTATTGTATCGTTAATAGCATTCTCTATTGATATATCTTCATCCATTAGCAGATCGATTTTCAAATTATCCTCTAGGTTGTTTAGGTTGATCCCAAATATTTTCATATTGAACTTTATAAAATTATTATTCAATGCATTTGATGGTATGGGTCTTGTACAGAGAACTGTATCCTTTAAAATACCATTGCTGTACTGGATTTTGTCCTTTATAACATTTTCAACATCCGTTATCCTGAAGGTGTTGAACTGAGTCTGGCTGTATATTCTAATATTGTGGTGATACCTCAATTCATCCTTGATCAGATTGTTGAATGGATTCTTCAGGTATTTCTTCATACCATCTTCGAAGATTGTGTTTGAGTTCAAGTTGTTGTCATCAATTGAGTACTCTTTTCGCACAAACATGGTTTCAACTGGAGTTAATTTTTTCTTTTTCTGTTAATATCTTAAAATTCAAGTATTAATCATGAAAACTGATATGCAAGATTACAACTTTCCAAGATTTAAAAAAAAATTAAGATAAAAACGGGGTACATATGAAAATTAACCAGAGAAATGATATGGATCGGGTATTTTTTACATCTCATTTAAAACAGTTAATAAAAAAATAAAAAAAAAAGCTATAATTCTTTTCATAAAAAAAAGTCTATATCATTATCATTAATCTACATAAGTTATATACTTCCAACAACTTAATCTTGCTTGGCGTTGATGGCAGCAGTTAAGTTGGCTTGGGCAACCAAGGAGGAAGGAGCATCCATTTCTGGCAAGAAGACTTCGATCAATCTGATGGTGGAGTTCTTCTTGAAGGCTGGGTCAGCAGTCAACTTCTTCCATTCACCAACAGTCTTGACTGGAATGGCTTCGTAGTCAGTGGCACCGAAGGTTGGTAGGATGTCCAAGTGCTTCCAGTTTTGGATCATGTTGTATTGGGCAGTTGGGCCGTGGATCAACTTTTCGATGGTGTAACCGTTGTTGTTCAAAACAAAGATGTATGGTTTCAAACCCCATCTGATCAAACAGGCGATTTCTTGAACAGTCAATTGTAAAGAACCGTCACCAACGAATAAAATAACTCTCTTGGACTTGTCTAGTTCTTCAGCAGCAAAGGTGGCACCAACCATGGCACCAACGGAGTAACCGATGGAACCCCATAGAACTTGGGAGATACCGTAAGCATCAGTTGGGAATCTGGTTTGGTTGATACCAAAGGCAGAGGTACCGGTTTCAGTAACAACAATGTCACCTTCTTCCAAGAATTCACTTAATTCGTTCCATAACCATTCTTGGGCTAATGGGGTGGAGTCAGCAACTGGAGCGTTCTTTGGCTTACCACTTGGGACTGGAACTGGGGTGTAGTTGGTAATCTTGGCACCAACCTTGGCGATCAACTTTTCTAAGACGAACTTCATTTGAACACCTGGGAAGGAGGCATTCTTGATCTTGATGTAGTCGGAGTGGAACTCAACAATGTTCTTGGTTTGGTAGGAGTAAGAGAAGGAACCGGTGTTGAAGTCAGATAACAAGGCACCAACAGATAGAACCAAGTCAGCGCTTTCAACAGACTTCTTGACTTCTGGAGAGGACAAGGTACCAACGTAAA